>JAVCKW010243191.1:0-11437 GCA_034780715.1 Peltospira delicata | reverse complement strand
GCATGCTGGGAAATAAAGTAGAGTTATAAATATAGACTGAATTAGGTTTGAAGATTTGTGAAAAATGCTGAAATATAGCATGCTGGGAAATAAAGTGTAGTTATAAATATAGACTGAATTAGGTATGATGATTTGTAAAAAATACAGTAATATGGCATGTTGGGAAATAAAGGGTAAAGTTATAAATATAGACAGATTCGTTAAAACTTCAGCAATTGTATTCAATGTTGTCAAAAGAAATTTGACAAATTTTTTAATGAGTTCTCTTTTTGAATGAGTTGATAAGGACTTTGATATAACCTCTAACTCATAGCATATTGTAAGTTAAACCCAATTAAACCCATATGGATCTTGGTTTTTTCCTTTTAAAATTTTCCCTGAAACATGATAAAAGTAACACCAGTGTCTCATCTTCACTCAAAGAATTCATGATAACAAGATTACAATATTATTCACACAATATCAAAATTGTAAAACTTCTAATTGTTGCAATTTTTGTCATATCGACAAATCGCATGCAACACAGTGTGCGATTAGGGTTTTAAAAATGTTGGTGTCATAAGGACTCCTGTTAACAAATCTTGACAGCCTGATAACAATCTAGCGAGACCTACACGTGTGCCTTAATATCAACTATATTGTTTGAGAATGGTATACTGTTGTTCTGAAATATGATGTATTTATATGCTACGCATCTCTTTTCAGTTTTATTAAATATGTAGCTTACATGCATCACATAGAAGTATCAGTTTTATTTGTACAAATTATATTTGAGAGTCATGCATGCTCGTATGCTTTGCAAGATATAGAGTCCAACCCAATTTTTGCAAGCCTCAGGCTCTTAGACTCTGCTCAAAATCACACACTGCAACATGTTGTTTTGACATATCGCAGTGTGAGAATGGCCCATTACAAAAAGAAGTAAATGTTACCTGTCGTGAGGGAGATCTCCTGCCCCACTGTCAATCATTCCACTGGCAGTGTTCATGTACACCCACAATAGAAATCGCAGAAATGGCCGCTTTAAATTGTTGCTCACACTGGAGTTGTTTAGAACTTTCAGCAGTTCAGGAATCTTGAAAATTGTCTGACATATCGACTCTATGAAACGGTTTTCACCCTGAAACATCACAAATAAACAAATTAATTCTTTAAAATCATCAGAAATATTGACTCTATGAAACAGTTTTCATCTTGAAATAGTACCAATAAGATCTGTAATCAAGCTAAATATTAATTAAACAATTAATAAACTGATTGATTAAATAACTAAACAATGTACGTAACACAGTTTGGCCAACAGTTATCTGAGAAAATTGCAAGAAAATGAAAATAAAATCATTTCATATTGGCAAGTATTAAAATAACAAGTCATAAAAAACAGTGTAATGATTGCAAAAAATTATTATTATTCTTATTTAAAAATATTTTAAAGTCATAAGAATACAACATGGCCAGGCTGAAATATAATTTGCCAAATTTTAAGTTAAAATGTAATCAAAATACTGTAAATTGCTGACCAAACACTTGATTATTCAAGTTTTTAATAACAGATAAAATCTAAGTTACAAAATAAGTTATAATAGTTAATTCCACGTGCAAAATAGCATTAAAGTGCATATAAATAAAATGTCACGTACATATGAATGACAGAATTTAAAACTTAAAATAAGTACAAATTAGAATTCCTATAAATGACTACAGAAATATTCATCAGTTTTCTGTATATTTAGAACTGATAATAAAATACAAACCTCTGCACAGGTAGCGAGTAGATCCACCATAGCGATAAGGTAATTCAGTTCCTCTGAGTCTCGTCCGATTAGAATCCGCTCTCTAAAACACAAAAAAGAACACACCATTATGCACACAATATGTCATTCATTAACTATATTAACAGAAAGGAAAAATGTAGGAATGCATTATGATTAAATACCATGTGCTTCTGAAGATGCAAATATGTGAGAAATGGCAAGAGAATTTTATATTTTTATTTAAATATTTTTAGGTGATTGCTTTCTTCTTTTAAAAACAAATCATTACCAGCATATGCTTGAATCATTAACATAATTATAATGTTAAGATAGAGATTAAGACCAAAGAATAAGAAATAAAATATTCTGCCATCATACCACAGGCTATTCTTTTGGGTCTCTGGTTAAAATAATAGCCTACTAATGCAGATATATTTTAAAACCACTGGGCTACTTCTTACACAATCCTGTTCAACAGTTTAATTTTTTATTTAATTAACGACACACTCAATACATTTTTATAAATGGTCTATTGATGTAAATACCTCTCCTGTTCTGGTTGATCGATCACACCCGCTATCTCTGCCCGGAATTGCATGAAGTAGGTCATCACGTAACCCTGGTTCCGCTTGAGTGGCAGGTCAAGTTCCTCAACCTTGACGATGGCGCTGAGCAGGTCAAGAAACTGCGGAACCTTCGCGCCATGTTCGGCCACCAGACTCATCACCTTCTGTACCTGGTGACCCTGCACCTTCATACAGGTGTTAGAGTTACCTGTAAACACCTGGAAAATATATTATTATCATTAGTACATGATGATCTATAATAAAATCAATATCATCACTTTCTGTACATGAAATACAATTAGTATCATCACCTTCTGTACCTGGTGGCCCTGCACTTTCAAACAAGTGTTAAGAGTTACCTGTGAACACCTGGAAAATATATTAGTATCATTAGTATAGGATAATCTATAATAAAATCAGACTCGTCACCTTCTGTACCTGGTGACTCTGTACCATCATACAGGTGTTAGAGTTACCTGTGAACACCTGGAGAATATATTATTATTATTAGTATATGATTAGCAGCAGCAACTAAAAACTTGACCTCATTTGACCTAACCTTGACCTCTGACCTGACCTCTAACACTTTACCTCTGTGATGACATCAGCCAATCCCATGTGGAACTCCTTCTTTAGACAACAGCAGCTAAAAAACTTGACCTCATTTGACCTCAGCTAGACCTAACCTTGACCTCTGACCTGACCTCTATCAATTTACCTCTGTGATGGCATCATCCCACTTATGTGGAATTCCTTCAGACAGCAGCAACTCGTATGACCTCACCTAGACCTAACCTTGACCTCTGACCTTGACCTCTATCACTTTACCTCTGTGATGGCATCAGCCAGTTCGTGTGGTGCTCCTTCTTTAGACAGCAGCAGCTCGAGGCGGTCAAACAGCCGACCCTGGACTTCTTTGTTGTTGCGGGCCATGGATCTGAGCAGAAGAAATGTCTTGCGCAGAACCTGTCTCATCCCACTGTACTGGTCCTGAAAAACACAGACGCTTGCTTCCACAATCTGTTTGGAAACACGGTAGGTGTTAATGTTAAACTTTCACAGCACCTCAGCTAAACGTTCACAGCACTTTCACAGGTTAGGAGACATTAAAGAATATAGTGTTAACAACTCAAATAGGTTAGAGGATTTTAAAGACCATAGTATTCACAGCACATAGTATGAATTCACAACATAGTAATTGATAACAGTTAATTTTCACAGAACAAAAACAAATGTTAATGGTTATATCAGTGTTGGAAAACATTTCATAGCACAAAACTGTTGGAGACATTAAAGAACATAGAATTTACAAACATGGTAATTGGTAACAGTTAACTCTCACAGCACAAAAAGGTTACTTAAAGAACATAATATTCACAACACGGTAACTAGGAAATACTTTACTTTCACAGCACAAAAAGATTAGGGCATGTCAAAGAATATAGTATTTACAACATGGTAACAGATAACACTTAATTTTCTGGATAAAGCACTTAATAGTTCATGGAATCTATATACAAATAAAATTCTAAAACATCCCATCAACTTTGCTTTGTGCAAAGATACAGTTATTGAATGTGATTGTCATTCAGATTCACAACATGATAAGATAGGGTGTTAGAGAACAATATGATCATAGAGATGGCTAATATTAATAGTTATATCACTGTTGGAACACATTCAATTAGAAAAGTAGCTGGTGGGTCAGTGACACATAATGACCACAGATTAACCATGTGTCAGGTGGGTGTTTTCAAAGTTTAATTTTGTGTAGTTATTTTAAAAAATAATAATAATTACCTCTATTCTACAAGATTTCACAAGATGGTGAGGTGTTAGAAAACAATTTGTTCATAATCTATTTGGAAACATTTTAGTTATTAATACAAAACTGTTAGAATGTATTATGGTTAATACTATACTCTCACAGTGTAACAAGATGCAATGTTAAACAATTATTTGTTTACCACCAGTTTAGAAACTAGGTAATTATTATGACTATATTTTTGCAGCATAACCAAAAACATGTATTGAAGAACATTTTGTTCAGAATGCAGTGACCTCTCTCCTTCTTTGCTTACCCCCCTGTCTCTCTCTCTCTCTCTTTCACACTCTCTCTCACTCTGTCTTTACCCTTTCTCTCTCTCTATCTTCCTCTCTCTTGCTCTATTGCTCTCTCGTTTGCTCTCTCTTGCTCTCTTGCTCTCTCTTGCTGTCTCTCTCCAAGGCTCCCTCTCTCTGTTTCTCTATCTTTCTCTCTCTCGCTCTTTCGGTACATCCCAAAACATTTATATGCAAATATGGAAAATGTTTTAATTAATCAAAACTTACTTAGAACATTTATGAGCCACTTATAATTAAAATTATGTACAATTTATTAACAAAATCTTACCAGCAGCTTAACATCAATCTCTTGTGACAGAATGGTAAAGCAATCTTCAAGGATACCTATAAAAATAATGGTTAAACTCTTCATTGAATATATGTAGTTTAATAAACTTTGTTTCTATTTTTAAAAATCTGGCACAATTAGTCATGAAAAAATTATCTCAAACCAGAGTGAATGCTAAAAATAATACTAGTTTAAACAAATACTCTATTCCTTACACTGCAATAGTTAAACCACCATATTAAAGAGGGGAATACTTAACTCACAGGTGAAAGATATACTGAATTAGTCCTGACATCACTTACCATGGTTGTACAGAATGCATTGGTTCATCATGTGATTTTCTTCTGGTTCTCCTTCTAGGTGGGAAAATCTGTAAATAGATAAATAGTTGAATTTTGTAATTTTATGACTCACTAGCACATCTGCATTAATGGCATCAGAAAACATTTTAATTAAAAACTTTCATAAACAAAATGTGTGTTGATGCAAATATTTCTGATTCTTTACTATGTGCATGCAATATGAGGACACTTATGAGATGATTTCCATTTTTGAATGTTTGACTCCCAAAATAAAAACCTGTGAGTCATGATGCTAGGTAGAACCCTGACAAAACTGATATCTGATTTTAGTATATAATATTTTAGTATATATCAATTTGGTTTTATTATATAATATTTATATAGCTCTGAACAGCACATACTACATCTAAACAAAACTGAAACATGTCTACTTACTTCATGAATTCATCGAGAATGTTTGTCAATCTGATCCTTTTTTAATTTGGTTTTAGTTTACAATGTTTATATGGCTCTGAACAGCACATACCTCAACTAAACAAAACTGAAACCAGTATACTTACTTGACGAGCTCAGTGAGAATTGTAGTGATTTCTTCCACCTGCCCGTTGTTGAGTTTTGCTGTGGCGAGACGTCGCAGTCTTGGCAACATGGTCTTGAGATCGTTCACAACAGCCACACACTTGTCTGTTATCAGCACCTGGTAATCAAGAGAAAAACAGTGGTTTATTTAATGCTACCTTCAGAATGGTATCATCATAACTACCATGATCTATGCCATCATCACCACCTAGTATTTTCCCTAGAAATTGGTAATTAATTCTCACCTGTGCCTGTACGGCTCTGCTGAAGAGGTTGTGGTGAGCTGAGAAGTAGCGGTTCAGCAGATACATCGATCGACACACCATCTCGTCATACTCGTAGTTTGACAGATCCTGAAATATCAAAGACAATATTTACAATTATTATTATTATTATTATTCAGGGCACCTTGATAGCCTAATCGTGATAGTACCCGCCTGAAATGTGGTCTATCTGAGCTTGATCTCTGTCAGTAACCAAAAGGGATTCTTTTTAATTAAAAATATTTCCAACACTGAATGACTTTTAATAAAATGTTTTGAGTGCATCATTAAATAACAAACTATATATTATTGTTGTTGTTGTTGTTGTTGTTATTGTTGTTGTTGTTATTGTTATAGTTGTTGCTGTTATTATTATTATTACTCTGATTTATATTTAAAATCTCACCAGCAATATTTCTGTCATGTCATAGTTCTTGAAAAATGATGTTTCTTCCCAGATTTCATTCAGACGTCTTAATGCTGTCTTACACACACTGAAACAAAATAAAAAGTAACTAAAAATACATTCATAATTCCTGTAAACCAAATATCTTCAGCTATTATTAGTTAGAGGCATAAATGATCGAGCTAGTTGCTTATTTTATATACACATCATACCAATATAAAACAAGCGGATTATAAAATAAGTAAAATTAATTAAATTGCTACCCATATTTTTTTTTTTATGTGTTTGTATGTGTTTGTGTCAGAAATGCAGAAATGATCTATATAATATTCAGTTGTGCTGAAGTATTATAAAAGTAAGTACAAATATAATGCAATAGTTCATACTAAATATACATTGAATTTTGCATTTATATTCAAACATTTACCACAATTAATTAAATAACATTTGTTTTGTTATTGTTGTTTTCAGTTTTTATTCCTCAGTATTAAATAAATGGCTAAGGCCCACAGATACAATGGTAATCTTATGATTCCATGGGATATTTTTTAACTGTATATATTACAATATCATTGAGTCATTACAGTACATACTTCACATTTTAAAAATTAATTAAAACTAGGTTTACATAGTACTGGATACCTAGCTAAGGGCCACAGATATAACTAAAAACGTATGATTCCATGGAATTATATATTTTTAAACTGTTTTTATTACAAAATCCTTAAAAAGTAACATTACATACCACAACCTTTGTTGAAACAACTCTTGACCAACAGATAGAATATTAATTTAGATCAGATCTTTTTAATTTATCTATTAGCAATAATACAAGATTGAAACACATGCTAACAACAATTTAGATGAAACAACATTTAAGCATCGTATACCCGGTAATTCAAATATTATATTTTGACATTAAACATAATGAGTCCACATGCATGTGTTTTGAGAAGAAAAAAGCAGTTAAACCATAATTTTGAAACATAAAGGGTTAACAGATTTTTTTCACCAAAGAACCAAGACAGAAAGATAGTAATAGGGTATAAAGAACCAAAACCTTGAATGAACTAAATGTTTTAATAAATAAACAAAACATATATTTAACTCAAATTTTAAACAAAACATATATTTAACTCAAATTTTAAACAAACACCTTAAAAAGGAAATAATCATGATAAAATGAACTTTAAACAAACAATACAATTATGAAAACATGCTAATACTATACCTGAATGGTACAAATATTAAACTAAAACAAAACAAAACAAATATCTCAAAATATGTATAGACAACAACAAATCCACTGAGTATTGGGTGTCAAAGATACAGATAATATGAAAATATCAAATAAATAAATTAAATTGTTAAATAAAATAAATATTAGTATCTTCTCCATTTGTCTATTTTGACTGGCAGTCCTCTTACAAGAGGTGGAAAAAGGATGAACTGTTTATGTAATGGGTTTAGGCGTTACTTTTTGTGTTTTTTTAGAGATCCTGTCCTCTACTGATGTAAGCACTTGACAGATTATGGAAATAAAACCAAAATGTTTTTAAACGTCATATCGATTGCTTCATGCAGATATATGATTATTGATTCTGATTATGGTTTTGTTGTTCAGATTCCAGTACAATACTAGTATAGAGAACATATAGTCTTAATAACACAGTAGAAATTGTACACATTACATGAATGAATATTTAAAGACACCCCAGCACAAAATAAAGAAATCGGTTAACAGATAAAACAGAATGAATTAATGTGTAATAACAGCCCAGAATAAAACAGATCGACTATTGGATGTAAGCTAATGGTGTAAAATTAAACATGCAAGACAGAATGAATGCATGAATAATTACAGCCCAACACAAAATCAAGATAGGGCTAAATAGGCAAGACAGCATGAATGAATGAATAATAATAACCCAGCATAAAATAAATAGGGAACGTAGAATGTATAATGACACCCCAGCATAAAATAAATGAGCAAGACAGCACATATGACAGCCCAGCATAAAATAAATAAGCAAGACAGCATATATAATGACAGCCCAGCATAAAATAAAGAGATCGGCTAAACATGCAAGACTAATGAAAGAATAAATAATGATCAATAAAATAAATAAGCAATATAGAATGTATAATGACACCTCAGCATAAAATAAATGACAGAATGTATAATGACAGTCCAACATAAAATAAATAGGCAAGACAGAATGTATAATGACAGCTCAGCACAAAATAAATCGGCATGACAGAATGTATAATGACAGCCCAGCATAAAATAAATAGGCTAACCAGAATGAATAATGATAGCCAAGCACAAAATAAAAAGGCATCACTGAATGTATAATGACAGCCCAGGACAAACTAAATAGACAAGATAGAATGTATAATGACAGACCAGCATAAAATAAATAGACAAGATAGAATGTATAATGACAGCCCAGCATAAAATAAATAGGCTAACCAGAATGAATAAGGATAGCCAAGCACAAAACAAAAAGGCATCACAGAATGTATAATGACAGCCCAGCATAAAATAAATAGGCTAACCAGAATGAATAATGATAGCCCAGCACAAAATAAAAAGGCATCACAGAATGTATAATGACAGCCACGCACAAAACAGGCATGCCAGAATGCATAATGACAGACCAGCACAAAATAAATAGGCATGACAGAATGTATAATGACAGACCAGGACAAAATAAAACAATCAGCTAAATAGACAAGATTAGGCTAGGACAGTACCCGGGGTTGTCCACCAGCTGGAAGGTCTCGTTGAGGAGGATACCGAGTTCGGGGGGAGGCATGTTCGGACGCGTGGCCTGGCTGTGCGTCACCTTGAACATGTTCATGAATTTCTGCAAAAACACGCACAGAAAACAAGTAAATATATATACATTAAACAAATTATTAATGACACAGTAAACACATTTTATTAATGGTTATATCTGAAATATTTTAATCCACAAAATTCCTAGTGTTTACTTAACAGAAATCGATCTCAGATTGATAATATATCCAGCAGGTGCTTTCACCAATAGGCTAATGATGCACCCGTATTGTATCTATGCATGGTTAATATCATAAATGCACAAAAACAACTAAATATTGTATCTATGTTATAAATGTACCTATATCTGTAGAAAAAACTGAATAATGAAAAAGGACTTGAAATAGTTATGTCCTTGCCAGTTTTCAGTGGACAAGTCCATCGCAAGGCAGAGAGTGTTATCATCATAAACAACAAAAACAACAATAGCAACAATAATAATAATAATAATATAAAAATGGCAACAATAATGATACCATAACAAAAACAATTATTTGCCTGATTATTTTTCTAATGGAAGACTGCCACCATACGTGATAAGTCATTATATGTCCTGTAACATCATATGAAGACTGCCACTACTGGCTTAGTAAAATCAAATGTGTGTGTGTGTGTGTGTTTGTGTGTGTGCATAGGTAGGTAATAGTGTGCATATGTGTATGCATGTTTGTGTGTGTATGTTTAGTGTATATGTATTAGCCGGACAAATATACATCCATGGCAAACACACAAATGTCTATAAAGGTTTCATGTGCATATACAAGACAGCTGAAGGGAGTTTTCTATGATCTAATACCTAATGTATTCTGTACTGGGCTGTAATTATTCATGCATTCATTCTGTCTTGCATGTTTAATTTTACACAATGTGATGGATTACAGGTCAGAACAACATTCCTGGGAAGACTGCCATGCAGACCTAAACAAGAATGATTACTGGAATATGTATCACTGTGACAGCATGTACTCATGAATCTCTATAACAGTGGTGATATCAGGTGTTATGGCAAAGGTAAGCATATCCTGCCTGACTCATTAAAAGTGTTGCCATAACCCCTACAAGTGAACTGTTTCTATATAGACTGATAGCAAATGTTCAAACCAGTCAACTAAAATCAGGGCATTTATATTACTGGTATACATTGTATATCAGACAAATATGAAATAGTCTTACCTCCATTCTCAAGTTGAAGATGAAATTAAAGAACAAGTTCAGCACTTCTAAAGCTCTGAAACAAAAATTATTATCACAATGTTATATGCTGTATTAGAATCCTTAGACAGTTACACAATAGATTTATCAATTTATGAATGTTAAAATTTTCATCAATATTTAAATGATATTTATTATCTTGTACATGGTATGTTGTATACAAATGCTCCTAATCAGAAATATTAGCCACTGAAATGGCAACAATGAGCTTCCTTTCTCATTATCTGTCCAATGCTAAATAACTGTAAATAAAATGTGTTGAGTGCAATTAAATAAAACAGTTAAATTTTTCCACTCAAATTTGAGCTCCAATACAATGAAAAAATACAAAGAGAAATCAGGTTTAATTTTTGTTTAATAAAATTATACCTTTTGTGTCTATCTCACTAAAACTGTTTTGAAAGTTTGTCTTTTAAAATACATGTATTAATTTGAAATTTTGATTAAATAAATCTTCATCTCCTCTGTGGTATTTTTAAATAGAATATCACACCTAAATTCTTTACTTACTGTATTTTGGCATCAACTATTGCTTTGGTTTCAGGACTTTTCTGAAATCGTCCTGTTTTTCTGAAGTATTTCAGTACCTCTTCTCCTTCCTTGCCTGAAAATAATTAAAATAAATTATCAACATTTATCAATTACCATAGAGCACATATATAAGGATCACATATAAGAAAATAAATAAATAAACAAATGTATGTATAAAACTAATTGATACATAAATATAAGAAAAATAATAGTAAAAATAAAGGAATGAATCAATAATTTAATGAATGAATGATGAATAAATAAATAAATGATAGAAAGAATGACTGAATAAATGAAATAAATAAACAAATAAACAAAGAAAGAAAACTAATGCGATAAAAAAAAAATTAATAATAATAATAATACAAATAAAGGAATGAATTAATGAATTAATGAAAATTATTTTTAAAAAAGAAGATAATAAATAATTGTTTAAAATATAATTAAAAGCACGATATACTTTGGATATTGGGATATGGTTTGTCATTGCGTCCATCCAGTAGACTCATCAAGGGTTCGAGAAGAATCTTGATGTCTGACGACTTGTGGAAGAATCCATACTTGACCAGGCAGTGAACAAGATGTAACAC
>JAVCKW010240971.1:0-11463 GCA_034780715.1 Peltospira delicata | reverse complement strand
GTAACACATCCAAAGGGAGGAACAGGAGGGGGTGCTTTTCGTTTGCATAACTGGCAAATGAAATGGAATATTATACTGTTCAGCAGTGAAGGAGTTCGGTGAATCATCCACATACTGTTTATTCCATGATCACTGTGTAATGACCTTAAGGGTTAGGTCATGGAAATTATTTTCGTGTCCATATTCTTTCAAAGGTTTGGACACGCCTGCATGTGGGCTTAGCCTCTGGCATGGCCAGTGACTTCAAGTCTGAGGCAGGGTGTGACCTTAAGCTGTGACCCCTCCTTAAAAAGCTTTGGATCTGCCACTAAATCTGATATGAATGACTAAAACCTAGATATGAGCACATCAGCCTAACTGCAAAACTGTACACATCACAAATTTACACGTTCTACAGACTCATTATAGTAATTCAATCTGTAATCTATTTGTTTTTTGTTACAGTTATAAATGTACAGAAAAATTACAACGGCAACAGACATGATATGAATACAAGTTACGAAAAGTAACGTGTTTATAAAGACATTGTACCTATGAAAAAAAACTATCTTTTATTTGATATTGTGAACTGTTATGATGTAAAATTGCTTCTTATAAGCAAATAAATCATGACTTATATTTCAGTTTTTAAACACCAGTCTTGCATACAGCTTTATATAAAATATAAAATAATTAGTTATGAGCAACATTTCTTCAGAATAAACAATAGTAAATATCAATCTTTATTAGTATTGTCAATGGATGATGATTGAAAAACATGAAATACTAAATTTTAAAAATAATTAAAATGTTGCAGATTAAAACAATTTTATATTTTCATAAGCTGTGCTTTTATCTTAGGTCTCTCTTTTTTATCATACAGACAATATTAAAATTAATTTGATTTTCAGCATTCAAAAAAAAGATTCAACAATGAAATAACTGAGATTCAGTAACACAAAGATGATTTTTGTTAAATGCCTTTTAAGGATTTATTTCTTCAATAACACAGAACAAGATGTAGATTGATGACAAATTAAATTATCAGAAAAACTAAATGAGCAATGCTGATACATAAGCATATAAAATATGAACTGATGTATGCATATTTTTCACAATTGAGCATGATTTTTTTAAACTGAATAATAAAAACAATTGTATTTCATCAGTACATTTCATACATTAATCTTTAGTGATACAGATAATTTAAAATGATCTAATCACATTATTTTAAATTTTAATTCAAAGGAATTTAAAAATGGTATTCCCAACTATTTCAATTTATGCATAACATTCCACCCCAAATTATTTCGTCCCTGAGCAGAATATACAATTTGCTCAAAAATACTGCAAAATAATCTACGTTACAAAACACTACCGATACTATTCACTGTACACATGATGCTATGACAAACCAGACTCTGGTTTGAGCAATAAATTACTTTTAAAAGAAAACTATTAGCTAATTGAAAATCTGTACAGGGCAACTAAAGAACTACGATCAAATTGGCACAGAAAAAGCATATAGCAGTTGGTCTACTTGTTATAAACAGCGAATACACAAATGTGTTAACCATGCATCTTTACCATAGGGTTTAACTATGTGAACATCAATACGCACATTTATTATTATTAATTATTTCCTGGAAAATGAAAGAGAGAAATTTGTATCAATACATTTGGGGTTTTAAATGTCATACTGTATTTATTTATATATATATATATATATATATATGATTTAGTTTATTACACTGCTGAACTATAAACAAAATTTCTATATTTTTCTGTAAATTACATGAATGGCCATATAAAGGAATCTTAATTTATGTCATCTGGATTTTATTATCTTTGAAATTACTTATTTAAAAAAATAAACAATCAGTATATTTTCTAAATTTCTCAGTATTTAATGGGATGTATAGTAAATATATCACATCAAAAACTAACTTTTTACAAGGTATTGTTAATACACACATAGAAAAACCGTCTGGTATGACGTAACAGTTTTGACGGTTTTGTTAGTTTGATGCAACTGGTTAACACTTGGTTAATATACAGAATACATAGAGTAATAGATGTAATACAATATCAATGAACATACAACATATATAGCACCATAAAAAGAGTGAAACAAGAATATAATGCTTGTGTACAAAATGCCATAAATACAAACTGAACATTCAAAAACAGCCAACAAGTGTCTCAAATGATAATAAATTGAGGAATTAGTAAGTAGTCCTTATTTCTTATTCATCACGGTTTGTGATAATATATATATATATATATTGTTATCAATATGACTTTTGGATTTAAACCGAGGTTTAAAAAGATGTTATTAAGTGGTCAGTATTAGAGTATACCTAATATATGCAATGTATACATAATAACTGAAAATCAGAATTAGACCAGAATAGAAAATGAATTAATAAGTATGTGATATTTTAAACGTCAGCTCACAATATAAAATAATGTGTGCTATATGATTCTGAAATCTTTTCTTTGGCTGTTTGTTTTCAAGTCTACCAAATAAACGATTGAAGCCCTGGTATTGGTTTACAACCTGATGTGTTACGGCAGTTTGTAGGGAGGTAGATGTCTCTCGCAGCCAACCTTTATGTGGACTCAAATCTGAGGTATGTGTCCAGGAAAACATGCTTGAACAATAAGTGATAAAAATAGGTTCAAACGCATTTTCTTTATGCTGTTTTGCAACAGCTAAATGCCTCTTCATGAATGATATTGTTACTATAGGTGATTTTTGTTTTTTTTCCTTTGGCACTTTGTACATCTGTTGAGGTAATAAAATAAGACAAAGGTATATATGTCTCGCATTTGAGGCATTGATTATAATATGCTTGGAACTTGGAATTACCAAGTACTTGTATTAACATAATTCATACTGACAAATATTCTAATTATCATTGATGTAACAATAATATCAGTTACACTTCTGTTAGCGGAAAATGTCCCTAACCATATTATTATACAAAAGGGCTAAACATATAAAACAATAAAATAATTACAATGATGAAAGAAAACCATAAAAATAAAATTACAGAACAACAGATTGTTTCATGGTTGTTAAATGTAAGTTTAAACCATCCATTTCATTGTTTGAAATCATATCACCAAGCAATATATGTTTGTGTAAACACAGTTCATTGATCAATATTAAAATATGTCACTAGTTTTATAAAGGTGATTGTTAAACATGATATAATCAAGAAGTATATTGTACACCAACACATTATGCAATTTTAGTTTTTAAGTAAAAATTCCACTAAAAGACCAACAAAGATCAATTTATTATTTTTTAAAGTATAATATTGTGATTAATTTACAACTATGTGATCTTTTCAGTATATGCTTCTTTAAAAACTAGAAAAACTACTGGTTAAAATTACTGGGGCAATACAAATATTCATGAATTATGACGATATGACTGCAGCAAAAGAAACTACTTTGTCATCAAGTTTGCCACTGTGCTTCATCATATGTAAACATGTGAACAAAACATGGTGTTTCTTCTTCAACTGTTCAAAAATCTCTGAATAGAAAATGAGCAATGAGGTAAGATGGCTTGTCCAGCAGGGTGAAGGTCACATAACACAGGGTCAAGGACAGGTCACGTTTATTCCACATACCGACATGTGTATACATTTCATACATCTCCAATACCCGAATAACAAACACATCAGCAGTTGTGAGTGACTCCATCCCTGCCCAATTAAGATGACTGAAATGTCTCAGCAGTTGCCTCTGACTGAAATGTCCCAGCAGAAAACTGAAATGTCCAAGTTTTAACTGAAATGTCCTAACAGCTGACTGAAATATTTCAGGAATTGACTGAAATGTCCAACCTCTAACTGAAATGCCCCAGCACTTGTCTGAAATGTCCTAGCAGATGACTGAAATATCCCAGCAGCTGAAATATGCCAGCAATTGACTGAAACATCTAAGCTCTGAAATATCAGAGCAACTGACTAAACATCTCAGCAATTGACTGAAATATTCCAATAATTAACTGAAACATCCAAACACTGACTGATTGGTTGAAACATAGCTCTGACTAAAATTTCAATCTCTGACTGAAATATCTCAACAGATGCCTGAAATATTCCAGTTGTGACTAAAATTCCAATAACTAACTGAAACATCCAAACACTGACTGATTGGTTGAAACACAGCTCTGACTAAAATTTCAATCTCTGACTGAAATATCTCACCAGACGCCTGAAATATTCCAGTTGTGACTAAAACTCCAATCTCTGACTGAAATACCAGCAGATGACTGAAATATTCCAGCTGTGACTAAAACTCCAATCTCTGACTGAAATATCTCACCAGATGACTGAAATATTCCAGCTCTGACTAAAACTCCAATTTCTGACTGAAATATCTCACCAGATGACTGAAATATTCCAGCTTTGACTAAAATTCCAATCTCTGACTGAAATATTCCAGCAGATGACTGAAATATTCCAGCTGACTAAAATTCCAACTGACTGAAATATCCCAGCAGATGACTGAAATATCCCAGCAGATGACTAAAATTCCAATCTCTGAGTGAAATATTCCAACTCTGACTAAAATTCTAAACTGATTGAAATATCCCAGCTCTGACTAAAATTCCAATCTCTGACTGAAATATCTCAGCAGATGACTGAAATATTCCAGCTTTGACTAAAATTCCAACCTCTGACTGAAATATTCCAGCTCTGACTAAAATTCCAATCTCTGACAAATATCTCAGCAGATGACTGAAATATTCCAGCTTTGACTAAAATTCCAACCTCTGACTGAAATATTCCAGCTTTGACTAAAATCCCAATCTCTGACTGAAATATTCCAGCTTTGACTAAAATTCCAAATTGACTGAAATATCCCAGCAGATGACTGAAATATCCCAGCAGATGACTGAAATATTCCAGCTTTGAATAAAATTCCAATCTCTGACTGAAATATCCCAGCAATTGGCTGAAACATCCAAGCTTTGAAAACAATCAAATCTTGCCTTAAAATCGTATCTCAGCAATTGTCTAAAACATCTCAGCAACTGACTAAAATCCATTGTTTTCCACACAGTTCAAACTCCCACCCACTGCCTGCATGGACACCAGCGCTACACAGCGTTGCCTGGTGTTCAGGGCTCGATCTCGATGTTCTTGAAGCAGTTGTCCGGCAGGGAGTTCTTGATGTCCTCGATGTTGTCCACGTCGGCCTGCAGCTGGGAGTAGTCCTCGGTGTACTGCGTGGCCAGCTGCTTGACGAGGGCGTTGGCGCGGCTGATCTTGTTGAACTGCCGCTCCACGTCCGCGTCTGCCAGGTCACGCTCCACCTGGTCGAGGTCACGCTCCAGCTCGTCCAGCTGAGCAGGGTTGGCCATCTCCACTGTTCCTGTAATAGATAGCACAGTACAATATATCAGTACAATATATTACACATTTTTTCCTCAAAATATTATTCATCTCCCCTCCCATTAGTTCTTACAGGTCAAACTCTAACCCTCAAAAATATTACACATTTTAACCCACTTGTCACTTGTTCTTACAGGTAAGACTTCTAACCCTCAAAATAGTAAGACATTCCTAATCCTCAAAATATTAGTTATTCATCCCCTCTTCCCACTAGTTCTTACAGGTAAGACTCCCATTCCCCCTCTTTCTAGTTCATACAGGTAAGACTCACCTAACCCTCAAAATATTACACGTTGTACTACTTACCTAGCAACCTAAGAATGTTCTTCACTGTTTCAAGAGCATCTTCAACTTTCTTCGAGGCATCCTCCGCCACAAACTTAGCTTCATTGGCTTTATCTAAAGCCTACAAAAGGAAATAACACAACATGTAATATTGTTCAAAGGTAAAAGTTCATGGCACATTTTTATCAAGGAAATCATTATTTGAAATGTATCTAAAATCATTAGCATTCTGAAGAAAAAATATTCAAATACAAATTTAAGTTTGAAAAGTAAATGTGTAATGTCTAAACATATCTAATTCAGATCTATGCAGTTAAAATCAGTATAATATTTATCTTGTAGATAAACAGACAGGTAGGGAGGCAAACAGACATATACACTGTTAGGTATGTAGGTGACAGGTAGGTAGATAGCTAGACAGACAGGTAGGTAGTTAGACAGGTAGGTAGTTAGACAGACAGGTAGGTAGTTAGACAGACAGGTAGGTAGTTAGACAGACAGGTAGGTAGGTAGCTAGACAAACAGTCAGGTAGACATACATAAAGGCAGGTAAAGGTAGACAGACGGACAGGTAGGTAGACAGACACACAGATGGGTAGGTAGACAGACAAGCAGGTAGGTAGCTAGACAGACAGACATATATAAAGGCAGGTAAAGGTAGAGAGACAGACAGATGGGTATGTAGCTAGACAGATGGACAGGTAGGTAGACAGACAGATGGGTATGTAGCTAGACAGATGGACAGGTAGGTAGACAGACAGGTAGGTAGCTAGACAGACAGGTAGTTAGCTAGTCAAGACAGGTAGGTAGCTAGACATATATACAAGTAGACAGACAGACAGGTAGACAGACATACATACAGGTAGCTAGACAGACAGGTAGCTAGACAGACATGTAGCTAGACAAACATACAGGTACAAACACATTCCTATATTCCCACCTCTTTAGCAAGCCTGTCGTCGTCCATGCCCTGTGAGTCGAAGTCGTCCATGCGTGCGTTTGCGGCGTCCACATCGTGTGACAGCGTGTCCGCCTCGTCCTTCAGCCCCGTCGCCTTCTCCTTCATACGCTCGGCCTCCCCCCGGATACTGCTTGCCTCCTGCAGTGGCAAAAACATAACCTAACGAACTTGTACAAGATAATAATGTTAAACTCATCATTCAGTCTTCAGCTTTCTCCTTTATATGCAATGTAACCATAACAACCTTCTCATTTACATGCTCAACCTACTCCTTTATATACATAGTCTCACCCTGGATACTGCTTGCCTCTTGCAGCACACAAACAAAACCTAACGCACTTGTACAAGATAATAACTTAACATACTTATACAAGATAATAATGTTAAACTGATCATTCAGCCTTCAGCCATATCCTTTATATGCTGTCTCACCCCAGATGTTACTTGCCTCCTGCAGTGGTACAAACAGAACCTAATGTACTTGTACAAGATAATAATGTTAAACTCATCATTCAGCTTTCAGCTTTCTCCTTTATATGTTCCCTCCTGCAGCACACAAATGCAATGTATAATAATAATGTTAAGTTTTCAATTCAATTACATTCTCACAGTATCATAATTACAATATACATCCATATATTAAAAAAAAAAATTAACCATGCACTCAACACATTTCTGTTAATGGTTATATCAGTGTTAGAAACGTTCTAGTTAGATAAAACAAATATATATATATTTTTTTTTTAATATGACACACTCTAAAGGTCTATTTATGTGAAATATTTACAAATGTATCACATCACTTACATCAGAGGCCTGCTGAGCAGTTTCCTGAGCCTGCTTGGCTAGCCTGAAGGCCTCGCTGGCGTCATCACTGGCCCCACTGAGAGCCCCACGGGCCTCCTGGGTTGTGTGTTCTGCCTGCTGGATGGTGTGTTCAATCTCGCCAACCTTCTTCAAGGCTTCATCGGCCTTGCCACGACTGTCCTGCACCAGCTTGTCAAATTCTGAAGAGAGAAAAAAATAATAATTATAAATCCTGACAGTGAATAATTGTGTATTTGCACCATTCAAAACGTATTACTATGAGTGCTTTGCTGCAGTTTTGGAACTGGTTATGTCCCGTAATTTAAGTGTGAAAAGTATTATTTGGATCTACAGGAGTCTGGTATTTCATTATCATTGTTGTGATGGACAGTTGTGATGGCCTCTATGTAGTGAAATACTGTGTTACCTATAAGGACTCTATGTAGTGAAGTTCTGTATTACCTATAAGGACTCTATTGAAGCCCCTATGTTAAGAAGTTCTGTTTTACCTATAAGGACCATATCAAGTACTGTATTACCTATAAGGGCTCTATTAAGTACTGTGTTACCTATGAGAGTCTGCAGTGTTTCATTGGCCCCTATGTATTACCTATAAGGACTATCAAGTTCTGTATTACCTATGAGAGTCTGCCGTGTTTCATTGGCCCCTATGTTGAGAAGTTCTGTATTACCTATAAGGACTCTATCAAGGCTCTATAAAGACTCTATCAAGGTTCTATCAAGGACTGTGTTGTTACCTATAAGAGTTTGCAGTGTTTCGTTGGCCTCTCTCAGCGTCGTCTCTCCCATGTCCACAGCGTCCCGCGCTGTCGCTCTTGCTGCATCCACCTCCGCCAGAAGCTCATCCGTCGTCTATCAACATCAAGCATAGAGGCTTTTTTTTTTTTTTTAATGTATTTAATGACACATCGTTATTAATGGTTATTTCAGTACCAGAAATATTTCAATAAGAAAAAACCCTACTGGCTACTTGACCGGGATTGATCTCGGATCAACCAGGTCACAGGTTAGCACAATAACGACTAGGTTATAGAGGCGCCCCATACTGTCATTGTAGTAATAAAGCTATCAAAACTCTGTTTTTAATTTGTATTTAAAAATTAATTATCTATCCTTTATGACAAAATTCTATCAAACTCCCTGACTGGAATGAAACAAAGCCCATTGTGTCCACCATGTGGGACCAATTCAGTGATGACTAGACTATGAGCAAATCTTTATTTCCAATGGGATGAGGTGTACCTTGTATTTAGGTCTCAATAAATTCATGATAATTAATGATACCTAGATCTGTAAACCATAATTCTAAGAAGGCTGGTAGGCACTGGGTTCACACACCAGTATCAGCTACGACCCGAAGTGATTTCTTAATTGCTCAATGGGTTAAAAAACACTAAATTCTCTTCTCTCGCACTAATATTCTCTCTAACCAATTAACCAATGGACAAACAAAAGATAACTTAGACAAAGCTCAATGGAATGGTATATAATATTCTGTGTGAACTGCTAACTTTTAATATACAAGAGACAGCATGGCATTTTCCTGATTAGTAAACATTTTATGACATAAACCACCATGAACACGATAAACTTGTAGCTAAAGTCACACCATTAAAAGTATTTACGGATCTGTCTCACAAAAGGATTAAGTTGTTACCTGTTGTAATCGAATGCCTCCCTCCAGTTTGTCACCAGCCAACATTTTCTGTTTTTCAACATCACTGAGAAGTTCCTGGTTTTGGTTGACAAGTCTGTCAGTTTCTGCTTTTATCTGTGCAGCCTGTACACAAAGAAAAGAACAAATTACTACACTATGTCTACATTGTACTACACTGTAAAAAGCACACAGTATTGGTACTTTGTTTTAAAATTAACACTGTCAAAGGTAACCCTATATACTTTATCATTATTAGCAAAGGATCAATTATATGCATTTTTCTCAGTCATTTAAATACTAGTCATGGTTGGAACAGACAAACAATGATCTTTATGATCTCTGCATAATATTTTGCTTTGTAATTTCTCTTGATTTTTCACAATTTTTAAATAGATATATCTTAACCTGAATGACAAAACAGTTATCAGAGTCAAAAAAATTGTCTCTGCACAAAGCAGAGTAGAACAGACATTTCACACAAATCTCATGATCCGACATACACCAGTGTAATCTCCTTTTAACTGATCAATACAATATTTAATTTTAAAATTGAATTAAATACTCAAAATACCCTTCTCTTACAATATTTAATTGATCAATACAACATTTAATTTCAAAATTGAATTAAATACTCAAAACACCCTTCTCTTATAATATTTAATTGATAAATACAACATATAATTTTAAAATTGAATTAAATACTCAAAACACCTGTAATTATAATATTTAAAAAACTGTTTTTAGCTTTGTTAACCAGTCAGTGTTACCTCATTCTTTATCTGAGCAGCATCAGCAATAAGCTGAGGTACGTCCACAGACGGGATATCCTCCAGGGCCTCAGTGTAGAGGTCAAGAGCCTGACTGTGGGCCTCCTCCGACAGGTCAAGGGCCTCCTGGGCCAGCAGCTTGGTCTGTGTGTAGAGCCGGTCTGCATCACTGTAACTGAAATAAAAGATGCAAATAAAATACTAGCAGTGTGCATTATTATTAATGATTGTTTAACAACACCCCAGCACGAAAACAAAAAATCGGCAATTGGGCGTCAGAAAATGGTGTAAAATTAAATATTAAAAATAATTCATATAAAATCACAGTGTATAGAGCTGTGAAAAATACAATATCACAGTTTAGCTAAATCAAATTTTGTGATAAGCAGTGTGTGCTTTTAGTTTAAAAAGTTAAGGTGGCATATAAGGACTCCCTGTTTACAAATCTTGAGAGCGGGTTAAATATCCAGCAAGTCCCACGTACGTGTCATAATATACATTACTTTTATAGCAAATGGTATACTGTTGTTTAATTATAAATCCACAGTCTCTGCAATATATTTATTAGAACATCTAATTTTAAGCCAAACTGTGATTTTCATTTACATGTGTACAACTTATATTTGAGAGCCACGAGGGTTCGTATTCTGAACAAGCTAGATATATACATAATATACACTACTTTTATAATGATTGGTATACCGTTGTTTAATTATTAAATCTGCAGTCTCTGCAATATATTTATAAGAACATATAATTTTAAGCCTAACCGATCTTTTAATATACATTTGTACAACTTATATTTGAGAGCCACGTGGGCTCATATCCTGGACAAGCTGAGTCCAATACAATTTTTGCGAGCTTTAGACTCCAGGGTTTGCCTCAAAATCAACACTAGTACTAGTACTGGTACTTAATGATGTAGCTCAGAGATTAATTTAATATTATCTCACATGACAGTGGATACATGTGATTACACTTTTAGAAAGGGAAACTACAACAAAACAGAACTTTATTGCCCTCAGGCTGGTCATAAATGGCATATATGGGATGTGGAATATACAGGTGCATAATGTTGTGAAAATATAGGATTTAATAGAGGAGCTCAGAAAAACCTCTGCTATAATACAACTCTGAATACCATGAATTTAGGCAGACTCTTTGGTTAAGAGCGGCAGAGGGGCTGATTTTGCCAAATTTCTTCTTTCTGTTTATTTATTTATTTATTATTATTATTATTTATTTATTTTTTAATTTTTTTTTTAATTATTTTTTGTTGTTGTTTATAGGTTATCCACGTTTGTTGAGTTTTATGTAAGGAAGTTTTAAATGCGTACTCTTGTCGTAGTTTCTGTATCTCGTACGCGGTCTGGTCGGGCATGCTGAACACTTCCTGGGCCAGGCGAAGAGCTTCACGTGACGTGTTCAGGGCATTCTTAGCTACAGTGTCAATCCGGCTGGCATCCTCCATTTGTCTGTTGAAAAATAAAACAAATAAATAAATAAATAAATAAATAAATAAATAAATAAATAAATAAATAAATAAATAAATGAATGAATGAATGAATG
>JAVCKW010238749.1:0-11481 GCA_034780715.1 Peltospira delicata | reverse complement strand
TGTGGCCGAGTGCGCAAAGCACCCTTGCACAAAAACAATAAGAGACTCTAGTTTACACTATTTATTATACATTACATCTCAATATGTTGAGAGAGCAGAGCCACTCTCCCACACACACACCCTGTCTCTCTGATGGTCAGTCTCTCTCTCGTTCTCACCGGTCATTCCTTGCTGTCTGGCACCTGGGTGGTGCCACTTTTACTCTTATCTAACAATAATCTCAACTGGCGATTGTACCCAAACATTGGATTTAATGATCTAACCAGAGGGTTCATTATGGGGTCTTCCATGGCATGTGCCATGGGAGAAACAGCATGATCTAATAAACATAGTTATGTTAAAGAGTTAGATTAGCTTCCCACAGAAATATATAACATTAATTTTTTTTAGTCTTTAGTATCATTTCTACTAACATTTTATTTTATTTTAAAATTTTAATTTAAATATCTGAAAATGGAGCATTTAATGACATGCATATCTAGTTATTTAAAGTTATGTGTACATTTCTAATACAAAGATATTATTATATTCATATCAGTGGTTTTATATATTTGCTGGTAGTTATGATTGTCTAATAATTTTCCATATTGCCTCTGAATCAGTATCACTAGTCCTTTGACATTATCCAATACAAATGAGAAAAAAACCAAAACAGTAATTGCAGCTAAAAATCATTCCTGCCCAAGGTAGAGTGAATGGATTTTTTTACACAAAGTAGCCAATCAGTAAGTACATAACATAATGAAATGTACTCTGATTTAATGTTTACTACCATTATGTTTAGTACAAAGTTTGTTTGTTTAAACATCATCTACAGAATTTATATATAACCCAGTGATAGCAAATTCAGTATTATATAATAAAAGTTACTGATTGTTCAAGAAACATCAAATCTTTGAATATTCTCTATCAGTTACTTCATTGCATAAAACATGTACAAGTGGTCAGTAAACAATGATTTAATTTGAGATATAACTTGCATATTTCTGCATTAAGACATGGTTTCGCACTTGTGCATATGCATACCCTGATAAACCCACATACCAGAAACCTCCACAACCAGGCTTCTTTATGATGAAACTTTGGAATTACCATTTGATATTAACAGCATGAAAACAACTGAGCGGCTTTATTTCTGAAAGAGCCTGTCATATTCACATTACCACAAAACTCTGCACTTTTCCATTAAAATGATTCACTAAAATACATAACATTAATTGTACCACACTTTAGTCTTTAGTATCATTTCTATTAAGTATGGAAAATGGACATACTTTTATTTTTAAAATTTAATATTTGGATCTGGAACAATACATGAAAGTATTTAAAGGCATAAATATAACCTTGGTGTACATTTCTAATATATTGTTTACTACTATATCCTTGTGGTTATAATAGTTTATTGGCTATGCTAATTGTGCAATCCTTTTGATTGTATTCTTAGAACTTATTTATTCTAAAACAGTTTAGATTATTAGATTGTTTGATACAAATTTTGTTAAAATATTATTAGCCCAGTGTAGATGTATGCAACCATTCTTAATTAATCAGTATTATAAAACTGTTACTGACCACATAAGATCATATGGATACAAATAATTTGACCTTTGACCATGGTCTGTTTCACTTATATATAATATTGACATACTTTTGCAGGTGTGCAATTGTTGATAATATATAAAACATGATATTGTCCTATCAGGCATTCAGTAAATTACAGACATGCACTTGAAATTATGCATATGCATGCAACATACTGTTAAACTGACATACAGAAACAAACCTCCATAACCAGGCTTCTTTGTGATGAAACTTTGGAATTACCATTTGATATTAGCATGAAAACAACTGAGCGGCTTAATTTCTGAAAGAGCCTGTCAAGTTCATATAACCATATCTACAGTGTTCCATTAAATTTATTTATTAAAATATATTAATTATACCAAGATTTAGTCTTTAGTACCATTCTTGCCAATTACTTACAATAGACATTTAATTTTTTATTTTAATAGGAAAAACAGTTACTGACCACCATGTTATATGGACAAAAGAAATTTGGTCATTGACTGGTCTGTTTCAATTATTCGATGCATAAAACATGACATTGTTCTGCATTTACTCATGGTGTTGTGGGTCGTCAGATTGATCCTACCTGGTGAACCCTTTTGGCTATTTAACATTCCAGCCAGTTCTCCATGACTGGTGTCCCAAAGGCCGTGGTATGTGCTATACTGTTTATGGGATGGTGCATATAAAAGATCCCTAAAATACTAACTTTCGGAAGGAGTAACAAATATCATTTGTGTGTGGCAGCAGTGAGTTTCCATTCTCACTCTGTATGGTCCTTAACCGTATGTCTCTTGACTCCATATAGCTGTAAATAAAATGTGTTGAGTGCGTCGTTAAATAAAATACTTCTTCCTTCTACATTGAGACGTGCTCTTGCAACTATGCATATGCGTGCAATGTTCGGATAAACACAGATACAAAAAACAAAAACAAAAAACAACTCCATAACCAGGCTTCTTTATGATGAAAATTTGGAATTACCATTTGATATTAACAACATGAAAACAACCGAGCGGCTTTATTTCTGAAAGAGCCTGTCAAGTTCATATTACCATATCTGCAGTGTTCCATTAAATTTATTTATTAAAATATATAACATTAATTATACCATGCAGCATCTCATTGATTCACTGCTTGTATATTATTTACTGCTGTATCCTTGTGGTTATATAGGTTATTGGCTTGTTTAATACAAACCTTGTTGGAACATCGTTTATAGTATTTATATATAGCTCAGTGTGAATGTATACAACTAATTAGTAATAAGACAGTTATTGACCCATCATATCATATATACAAAAGAAATTTGGTCATTGACTGTAGTCTGTTTTAATTATTGGATACATAAATCATGATGATGTTCTCCCAAGTGGTCAATAAATAATTTGACGAAATAAAACCTACCTCGTTCTATATTAAGATATTTTCTTTGACTCATACATAACCCTATGCATGCTACATACTGATAAACCCAGATCCCTGTCCCCCAAATCTCCACCACCAGGCTTCTTTATGATGAAACTTTGGAATTACCATTTGATATTAACAACATGAAAACAATCAAGCGGCTTTAATTCTGAAAGAGCCTGTCATGTAAATCAGGGATTTATCTAGTTTTTTGTGTGTGAAGGAAGTGGAAAAACCTCTGCTGCATGGGCAGTAATTTCCTAAGACATTGATAAATACATCAGCAAATTGTAACAACCTTAACACATGTTTAGTGAATTGCACAATAGAGGTTGGTGAATTTGTCAATAAATATGGAAATACTCAGTAGCATTTAGTTATTCCTGTTGAAATTATCCATAACTGCAAATAAAATATGCACTTATTATAACTACATCCAAATTTGAAAAAAAATTCATAGCAATCTAGACAAATCATTAATACTAAAATCAAGTGAACCCTTAACTATTTTTAAATAATGCTTTAGTCCCTAAATAAGAAATAAATAATACATAAACTTCTAGTATACCAGATTGTTTGATCGATCATGTTGTACAATAAATCCACAGATTTTCATAAATAATGAAATAAACATTAATGATTATAATAATTAATTATTCACTACTATAAACTGTTAATCTTTAAAATCACAAACTTTAAACCAACATGCAGGTTTAAGACCAAGATAAAGTCGAGCATACTATTATTACACAAGTTGATATACAGTTTCATCACACAAGTTCATAACATGGATGTGATGAAGGTGTTACAGGTAAAAATGAATATTATTGCTGTTTCAGGTGTGGGCCAGGTGGTTCTACAGGTGTCGTCAGCCACCCCGTGTAAGAAGTGTTATGGCATAGAGAAGGCGGAATGGCCAGCACTCTACCAGAAGGTGAGGGGTGTGTTACAGCGCACATTGGGTCTCAACAACCATTTAGGATAATTATAAACACCTGCAGTTTTGTATTTGAATGTGTTATTGCCAATTTTGATCACGCAAATGTCATTTTTAACCATAGGTGTTAGTTAGAAATATAACTGGGATCAAATAGACCATGATACTCAGAAGAATAAAACTATTGTAAACTTAAATATTTTGAGTTAAAGAAATAAGTTATATTTCTTGACCAAAATACCTGAATATAATGTAAATGTATACCCTCGAATTCTCAATACTGCTTGTTCCAAGTGTTAATGACATGACTCGGGTATTACTAATAATAGTATCATGAAAATGTCCTTGCTATCTGTATCAGTTTACAATAAAGATTTCAAATTTAATTTTTTTTATTTATAAGGGATAAAATATAATAAATGTGTGGTTGGTAATATAAATTGATTTCATTTCAGGAAATGGACATCAGATTCCGTAAATGGATGAAGTGGTATGGGAAAATCCACGGTGAATATGAGGTAATTAGTGTTATGTTATTTTGATTACATTAAATGGATTAGTATACTTTTAAATTTAAAATTCCAATGTTTCTTACAATTTAACAACTGCTAAATATATTGTTTAACTTCTGACAGAAAGTTGAATATTATTTAAAAGTATGATTTTATGTTTTTTATTTTTATAAACCTATTTCTTCTTTCTTTCTTTTTTTCCCCACTTAAATATTTCTTTTTATGTCTTTACAGCTAGAAAAGGGAGATTTTTTAGATGAAAGAGTTAAAGAAAAATTGTACAATGCTACGTAAGTAATTAAAATATTTGTTTTGTTGATGATGGAGAAACGTTTTAAGACTTCTTTCAATGATGAAAACTGGAATTACCATTTGATTTTAAAGTATGAAACATTCATAGCGGCAATTAATTTCTGATAGAAAGAAGTCAGTTAAAATTAAGGTTATATATTTTCCACCATCATATAAAAAAAAGTTGAGCCTTGTTCAATAATAATTTCAAAAAATAAATATTTCAATAATATTAATGTTTCGTCTTATATCTTTGAAAAAACATAAACATTTATTACATTTTTGATCCTTTAGAATTTTATGGTAAAATCCTTCGTGAAAAGTAAGAAAACAAAAATTGATCCCAAATGCATAATTATATTTGATGTTTAGCATTACTATTACAATTACAAAGTGAAAGTGCTTTTAGCTATAATATGTTTCCTACTGTAGTAAGTTAACTAAATCAATTTTCTTATCTTTTTAGTGTTGTATTTGTAAACAACTTTGCCTTTGGACCTCAAGTTGATCATCAGGTTTGTCACCATTTTTAAACTTTTAAATTTAACATTAGGTTTATAGATGTTTTTAAGAGATTTAAAATGATTCACAATAAATGGAACAAGTAATTATCAAAACTTTAGAATTTTCTTTAAAAATCACTAGCCATGATATCAGTGATTTTCAAAAATCACCACCCATAAATGAAAATTCTCAGGACCATAGCAGTTATTTGCAAACCAATTCAGAAAATCACTAGCCAGGTTAGTAGGGCTACGGTATTCTAGAAACCCTGTATATATATTGGAAATATATTGAATTGGTATTGACTATACTCAGCATTTAACAGTCTGTGTTCTTTGTGATGAAAACTTGGAATTACCATTTGATATTAACTTGAAAACATCCAAGCGGCATATATTTCTGAAAGAACCAGTTTTGTTAAATGTATTATCGATGAGTTTCCTAATGTTACTTATATTAAAGTGTTTGATAAACTAACAGTGGTATCAAGAACATAAATAATGTTTGTATACTTCTGCATCCACAGTAAATGTAGTATGTTTGGTAATCCAGCTCCAGTGTAAAGATACATTAAACATGTATTAATTAATATAGTAAAAAAATAGGTGTTAGATTTAATTATTTTAGGAAAAACCCATCAGTAGTAGACCGATTGGGATCGGACTGAAGCTGACCATATACCATGCAATATCTTACACCAGTGGCTATGCTTATACCCTTAAGTTTGAATGTTAAGTCTTCATAAACAAGAGAGTTTCTCAATAGTATAGTGATGAAAACACCTGTCTGACATGTGATCATCTGAGATCAATTTCTGTCAGATAACCACAAGAGATTAAAATATTTCCAACATTGATATAACCGTTAATAACAATGTCTTTAAATAAGAAAAATATAAATATTCATAAAGTCAAACACATACACCCTTGTCGGTTGTTTAACAACTCAGTGAATCCAGTTCTGGCAAATATAAAATAATTAGATTTGTGTGGTCATTGCTGTCCACACTGCACTGGCATGTAATCATTGACATGGCTATGTAGTTATCCGCACATCAAGATTTGTGGTATTTCAAATTGTGACGCGAATCAAAAACCAGCTACCAACAACAGTGTTGGATCAGCTAAAGTGATGTTTATATATTTAAAATGTCTTCATGATGAAAACTGGAATTACCGTTTGATATTAACATGAAAACAATCAAGCGGCATTTTATTCTGAAAGAAGCAACATGCTGTTAGTTGTTTTTAATATACCTAGATAATAGTTATATGTATCAATGATATGAACTAATCATAAGGTAGCATGTATTGTTTTACTTTAAGAAGTTATGTAGCTAATGAATTTGAGTGGTAAATTATGATAAATGTTTCTGCGCTTTAAGTAGAAAACATCTATAATTGATATTATTCAAAAATCTTATCAATGACACCAACATGGGTTTTTTTAGCGATGATATATTGTTATATTAGCACATTTGAAATATTTCAACAACTAAACTTATAAAATAATTATATTCACAGCATTTTAAAGTAAATATACATTATCCATAGCATATGCAGACTTCCTAATAGGGTTACCAACTTATTTCAGCTAATATTATCTTAGATTTCTGAATATAGTAATTAAGAGGAATTTGTTTTAATTCTTTATGATGAAAATTGGAATTACCGTTTGATGTTAACATGAAAACACCCAAGCAGCAATCATATCTGAAAGAACTAGCTCTGAAAAATACTTGTGTATGATCTTTATATTGGAAAGGCATGTATCAAAACTGTTAAACAGCATCTAATAGTAATACACATTAATTTGATATGAATAAACCCCATTTAATGTTATACCACTTTAATAATTAAAATAGTTCTCAGTTTTAAGATCTATTTCACCTTTGGGTAAATAGTTTTTGAGGGATATATATATTTTTTTTTTTAAATAAATAAAAAGGTCTGATACACAGTTGGTCTAGGATCTATCCTAGACACTGATACATTTGGTTTTTGTATGACTAAACATTGATGTCACTATAACCACTGAAACTTTAATCATGATACTTAAGGTAATGATAGTGTATTTAAAGTAATATAAATACATTGTTTTTAATTGATCCTACCAGCTTTAATAATATAAATTTATATGTTTCTGAAATAAAAATTGGAATATTTAAGGAAAACTAATGTTTTTAAACTCTCGTTCTACTTAATTATTTTTTGTATTTTTCCAGCTCAAAATCCGCTTTGCCAACATGAAGGAAGGTGCTAAAATTGTTTCTTCTAAAGCTTTCTGCCCTCTCAACTTCCGCATCACAGACCGCAATCTCAGTGGTAAGCTGTTTCACTGAAATTATATAGTGTGTACAAAAATATCTGCATGACTATACAAATATAAATCATTTAATAATAACTGCAAATGCAATTCAGTTAACATCATATTTTGGCTAATTTCAAAGCAAAATGATTCTTTATCTACCACAGTTATTCATTGATTGACTGTGTGGGGAACGTCTTGGCTCAGCAGAGTATTAGCTTGTGGTTTAGCAAGAGCCATGGTATATGCCGTCTTGTCTCAAGGATAGTGCATATAAAGATTCATTGCTACTAATCGGGAAGAATAGACTGTCATGGCAACGGATGTCTTTTTTCACTATTAGAACGGTTTTTAAGTTAACCAGGTATTTGACACCATATAACAATAAATAATTTATGTTGATTGTATCTGTCTCACTGATAGATACAGGAGGAATGAATGGTGCACACAACACATTTTACAAGACAGTCAATAAGATTGAGAACCATTTAGAGTGTAAGAAAAGAAACTGGTTGTGATACTTTTAAACAGTTACGGTTCTTCGTGATGAAAACTTGGAATTACCATTTGATTTCACTTGAAAACATCCAAGCGGCATTTATTTCTGAAAGAACCTGCTTTGTGAAGTTTATACTTCCACATGTTACTGACATTTATTGTAGAAAGTGAAAAGTGGGGGTAATTGTGTGTGTGTGTGTGTGTGTGTGTGTGTGTGTCTGTGTGTATGTTAAATTAATGGTAATCATGTGTTTTTAACATTAATACCTCCCAAAATACTTATTTCAGTGTTATTTATTGCATGTTGATGATCATTGTACATTTACGGATAATTACATCTACAGTACATGTCAAAATACAATGCATGCTCAACAGATGCATTTCCAAATAAAGTGTCTGTTAAAGTATCATGGTATTTTTCCTATATACATGATAATACTTTCTTGGTAGCATAGCTTTTAAGTGTAGCACTTTTTCATAATATATATGTTATATTTCTGGTAATAATACTTGATAAATATATGTATAATGCAATTTCCAGATAATATTTGTATTAAGGATATGTGTTGATGATGTGTTTTGCTTATAATATACATCAAACTTGGAAAATGGCAGTTCCTGTCAAATATTTATCTATTTAATTTTAAATACAGGGATCACACTTTAAATATGAGGATCATAGTTCAGCTATAGCTCTGTCAAAAGCAAAAACAATCCAAAACAAAGAAACAAACAACAAAATCAAGCTCTACAGACATGCAATTTTGATGCTTCTTTGAGAAATGAGTGTAGCATGTTTTCCAAGATGTTATGCTTGTTAAAGTGCAGTGTGTGTTTTCCAGATATTACGTCCATTATTCATGTAAAAGTGCTGTCCCCATTGCGCGGTGCCGTGTCTTGGACTGGCAAACCAGTCACATTCTATCTGCACACTCTAGACCGCAGTCTGGTGAGTAAAGGCACTCGCAGTTGCCTCCCTTACAAATAGGGCCCCTGTGTAGGTATCACGTTTATTACTAACATTGTTATTTGCTGTTTTTTGACAGGTTTTTTTTTGTATGCTGCAGTGTTGCTTTTGATTCATCTAACATCTGTACATTTTGGAATTTCTTGCACCTAAAATGCAGTTAAATTTAACTTTTGTGTTTTTCATATGGCCCTATGATTTGATAAATACAAAACAAAAATTGAACAGAACAGGGCTAGAATGTTTCTAGATAAAAAAAGAAAACCCCCCAAAACCAACGTCTTTTGACATTTTTATTACAGCAGACCTTTTTCTGGCAAGATAGTTCTTATACTGAAATATGTAATAAAAATATTCATTACATAACCAAGTTATAATTTTATATTTTATTTCTATAAAAATTATTGCATCCATTTTAGAGTTGTTTTCTACTAATACACACTTGGCCCTTTGATTTGATAAATACAAAACAAAAATTGAACAGAAAGGGGCTAGAATTGTTCTAGGTAAAAAAAACACCATGAAACAAAAACAATTATTGCATCCATTTTAGCATTGTTTTCCACTAACACACACTTGTTACTTGAAACAAAACCAGCACTGCAGCAGTACTCTGACATACGGACAGCTAGCTCGACACAGCGGTCAGTCGAGGGTCTTGTAGCGTTAGTAGCCGGTGTCGGTTGTTGTATGACGTGTTTGTGCCGTTGCAGATATTGGGACAATCATGCACGTCACAGAACTGTCGCCGCTCTGTGGTGCTGTTTCCTGGACGGGCAAACCTTTCACCTACTATGTTCACACCATTGATAGAACATTGGTGAGTAGTATGTGGAAAGAGCACTGCACGTCACCATTGCAGTGGGTTTCTCTTGCTAACATGTCCCTACAGTTAATACTGTCGTAGTCAGTGTGTTAAAGTCAAAGACTTTGTGTTTGAATATTGGAGTAATGGAATATTGCATTCTTAATAACTGCGTTTGTCATATTTGCAGTTTTGCAAAATTGCTATATTCAGAATCATTTTTCATTCATTTTTTTTTTCAGAACTTTTTTTTTCAGAGTAATGTTTTTCAGAATAGAACATTTCAAAATAATGTTATTTTAAAATTGCATTCCTTAAAATTCTTTCAAAAGTGGTCTAAATCACTTGAAATGGTTTATGGAATATATTTAAATTCCTGAAAATTATAATTATTTGTATATAATTATTGTAAATATGTATTTGTATTCAGTTTTATTCTCTTTAGAATGCAGTATTTTATTCTCCCAGAAGTTATTTTTGCTTTCATGCACCACAGAACATGTGGTGTATGTAGTTTTAAGTGTATTCAGATGTTTCAGATTTCAAGACAGTAATTAGAGCTGTGTAGTAAATTTCTAAAAGTGTCAAACCCAATTTGTTTTATAACAACAACAAAATAATTATTGCACAATTTTTTTCCCAAATTAAACAAAATAAGTCAATTTTCTAAATTCTTATCAAGTGTCAGTGAACCACTAGGGTATTTTTTTCAAATAAAAATATTTTCTGATACTGATATAAATGTGTTGAGTGCATTGTTATCTTAATAGGTATTTAGCAAATAATAAATATAAAATACGGATATAATGGTAAATGTGCTTGAAAATATACTTGATTTTATTAAATAAAAAGATTAAAAAGTTAAGGTTATTTCTTAAATTGGTGAAACCAAGATTTAAATCATTTTAATCTTTTTTTTACCTGTAATTTTCCTTTAGTCACATATGCACATGTATCTTATGATTTAGAATTAATTTGTTTATTTTATCTTGCCATGGGCAGAAAGTATCAATCGTTTTATATGTGACACTCAAAAGCTGGATGATTGATAGATATATCATTTGAAAGAATGGCTTGAGGCTGTATAGTTGATTAATGTAATAATGAAACTATTTTTGGAAATAAAAATAAACCCTATTTTATGTATACACTTGCTTTATTAAAATAGATACATTTCAGAATTGCATACATTCTATTTTGTTGGATTTTTATTAAAAGTACAATGGTTATAAATACGTGACAAGTTTTCACTTGGCCTCAGGTAATGGCTGGTTATCTAAAGTTTTTAATTTGTGTTTCTAAAATCAAAATATTACAGAAGACCTGAGGCAGTAATGTTTCTGCACCTGTTAAAATAAATCCAAACTAATTTTAGACCCAATATGGATAATACTGGCAAACTAAAAAATACAAAATGAGTCGGCATCACACTCATATAATTTGTATCCACCTGGATAAAATTATTTCTGATAGCAATGTATCTAGATTTTTTTTCCTAGACGTATGCTGTTTGTTCTTGTAAGGAAATATTTACACATGTTCATGTTTGATAAATGTGTATAATTACAAGTACTTTTGTTTTTTCTTTGCAGCTGGAAAAATATTTTCTACGCTTAAAGAATCCTGGCATGAAGGTAAGAATATTCGATCACTTGTTATTGAAGTAACTACAGTCCTTGATGTA
>JAVCKW010237638.1:0-11483 GCA_034780715.1 Peltospira delicata | reverse complement strand
CTCATGATAATCTTACAGTAATAATATATTTTTTATTTAATGCTGCACTCAATAAATTTGTATTACTAGTTATATTGCCACCAGAAATATTTAAATTAGAAAAACCTGCCAGATTGACCGCATGGCAGACGAGAGCATGCACCACTAGCCTATCAAGGTACTCTGATAATCTTACATGTTTAGTTTTAGATTATGTTTTACTGACTTAGTGTCAGTAAGTTAATCAAGCCAGTAGGTTTGTGCATTCAGACTGCAGGACTTTTACTGGAAACCTGCTTCATTATTCCTGGATAACTCAATTTATTATTATTATTCTCTTCCTGGTCTTGTTATCCAAAATAAACCTACTTTTATTTTTATCACTGTTCCATTACTATCACATTTTTATAATTTAAATCAATAAAAAAAAAAAAAGTTTTTTCCTCAAATACCATAAAAATCCCCACTCAACTTAAAAACAGTATCATATCGACTGCTTAAAATTATTGATATTCTCATTCCTTGAGATATCTCACCTGCAGTAGTGATATTAAGTATATGATTTGTGGGCCGTACTGTGTATTTAATCCAGCAAATGTAATTTTTGTGAGATCAAGGACATTAACTCCGACAAGTTCATAACAAATTAACCATATGGAGTTTTAGCATTGTCCAGTTGATCCAAGAATATATATATATATATTTTTTTTAATTAACATGCCATTTTTAATTAGAAAAAAACCCCTAGTGATTACCTGACAGGGATTGATGCCAGATCAACTCTGTAGCAGGCGGGTGCAAGCACCACTAGGGTATTGAAGTACCCAATTATTCAACGAAATATTTACCTTTATAATAGTTAGGTAATGTTTTTGGCAGAATTAAATACACATTAACGACCACAAATCAAAACTTGAGGTTAAAAATGTAAACAGCTGCAGAATCATATTATACTCATAAATAACAATAATGCCCACAAATCGAAAACAAATATTTCTAAAATGTTTTTTATTCCCACTCCTCCTCGTCCCGCTCCTCTCCCTCCCCCTGCCGGTTCTCTACGGGCGGGGGGACCAGCTGGATGTTGTTGAGCAAGTCTCGCATGGCGTCCATCAGCGCCCCAACCCCGCGCCGCAAGTTGTTCTGGGGGTTGTCTCCCCCTGTTGCACCCTCTTCAGTCTCAGGTTCCTGAATAATAATAATATAATTTTTTTTTATTATTGAACGATGCACTCAACACATTAAATTTTTTTAATTATATTGGCGTTAGAAATTTCTGAATTATAAAAATTCCTAGTTGCTAAGTGAAGGAGATTAATCTCAAATTGGCTGTGTGGCAGATGGGCACATTCATAACTAGCCCAGATTCCTCAAAACAAAACAAATCTAATACATTATTTAAAAAAAAAAATACATATAATTTTTTTTTTTAAATAAATAATAAAAAAGTGCCATCTAAATTATTTTAAAACTTTACTAGCATTTTACAGAAATTTACAACTGAAGATGATTGTGTTTTTTGTAACAGAGAATTTTTTTCTTAATTATTCCGGTATTAATTTCACAGTTTTGTCTGATATGCAACGACCAATCAAGTTTGTGCTGGAGTGTCGTTAAACATCCAATTCATAGCAGGGGGTCTTGACCCTCTTCATCTGCTACTGAAATCCAGGGCTTTTAGAATATTCTAAAAAAAAGTCATTAGCCTTGGTATGAGTGATTTTCTAAAATCACTAGACATGAATGAAAATTCACAGGGCCAGAGGAGTTAATTACTAGCCCAATGTTGAAAATCACTAGGCAGGGTGGCAGGGCTACCATATTCTAGAAACTCTGAATCTTACCTCAGGGTTGTAGTTTGGAAGCAGAGATCTCAGGAAAAGTGACAAGGCATTTGACTGAGCTCCACTTCCTTGTGGTCTAGATAAAAAAAAACTCCACAGTGATAGAGATATTACTAGAATTAAATTGTGTGTGAGAATGGGAGAAAGAGAGAGAGAGAGAGAGAGAGAGAGAGAGAGAGAGAGAAAGAGAGAGAGAGAGAGAGAGAGAGCGAGAAAGAGAGAGAGAAAAAAAGATGAAGAGGAACAGAACACACAGAGAGAGAGAGAGAGAGAGAGAGATAGAGAGAGATAAAGAGAGTTGCGTTTTATGTAATGATACACTGAAAACATTTTACTTATAGTTATATGGTTAATGACCATAGTGAGAAGGGAAGCCTGCAGTCACCACATGGGCTACTCTTACCAATACCAGCAATGGATCTTTTTTATGCACTATCCCACAGACATTATAGCACATACCATGGTCTTTATTACTCCAGTTGTGGAGTACTGGAAGGAATAAGGACAGATTATTATTAGTAGTAATAACTGTGTTTGAAGTTAGTGAGAGAAAAGAGGGTGAAGTGGCCTTGCACCTATCCACTGAGATCTTAGAAACTAAATCTGGGTGAGAGCTAGTACCAGAATACAAACCCACCACCTACCAGCCTTATTTTTGTTTAGCATGATAGCTTAGACCACGAGGTCAATATTTTCACTGAAAATACTTTAGTAAAATACCTGTCTGGTCTGGTGTATGAAACTATTGCATCTTGGGGAGGAAGAGGGTCGTAACTCAAAACAGGAGAGTGGGCCAGCTCCTGAAAACATAATTAAATAACATGACAAATAGAAAATTTTATTTAAAAGGAACAAATTCACTCATTAATTTTGAAGACACTATTTTTTTTTCAATTGTTTATTTATGTAGAATATATTTTCATATATTTGCTTTTAGAAATAAATTACTGAATTAAAAAAATTGTCTTCATGATAGAACAGTAGTGGATGGACAGAAAGAAGACTCACTGAGGAAGATGTAATAAATTATAAATTTTGGATAGACAGAAAGAATAAAACTTACTGGAGGAAGAGCAGCTGTTGCGTCTTTCACTTCAGACAAGATGATGTGACGCAGAATGTTACGTGGCGTTCCCTGGTATCGCACCTTCCGTCTGAAATAATTACAAGATGAATGAATGAATGAATGTTTAATGACACCGCAGCACGAAAAGTAAATCAGCTATTGGGTGTCAGAACAAGGTGAAAATGATCAACATGATTGATGGTCAAGAGTAAAAATTACACAAGTTATTAAAACAGTGTAAAGAGCCGTGCAAAAAAAAAAAAACTTATCACAGTTAAAGATAGTTTAAAATATATGATAAACGGATGTTTTCTTTATCAATTTTAAAACAAGATGTTAAAACTGTACCAAAAATATCTTTCCTTGTCTGAGCAAGATGACTGCACTCCACCAAAATGTGACGCACTGTCAAAATATACTGACAGTGTTCACTGGGTCAGAGGGAATGCCACAGAACAGCACTGATAACCATAAGGAGGTGTTTCTTTTTAATTTGTAGGTGTTTTAAATTTTGATTGAAAGTGTTAGCTTGTTGTCAAAAATGTAAAAAAAAAGATCTGCAGGATTAAATGGGCTATAAAACCTTTAAATCATATTATAAAATTTTGTAAACAAAAGTACATTTATGAAATATAGGGAGTTGGATGTAGCTTAGTGGTAGAGTTCATGTAACAATGAATAATTCTCAAATGGTAGACCCACTGAGCCATTTTGAATTCCAGCCAGTGTTCCACAACTAGTGTAAGAGAAGCCTTGGTATGTGCACATATAATGGATGTAGTTCCAGCAAATTAAATTTCGCATTGTTACAATGGTCCTTTATAATATGTCTGACACCATATAACCATAAATATGTTGAATGTGTTGTTTAATAAAACCTCTCTCTCCATATAACTGTCAATGTGTTGATAATAATTGTTTATTATTTAATGATACACACAACACTTTTTTTAATTAAGCATCAGAAAACAATATTTATTAAAAAATATTTAGTGGATCAATCTGAGATCAACCACAAGCCAGGGAGACATGATAACCACTAGGCTATCAGGACATTTCCCATTAATATGCTGAGTGCATTGTTGAATGAGTATTTCCTTACTTTATAATTATATTTAATGATGCACTCAACACATTTTAATTATCAGTTATTTTGATGTCAGAAATTTTTTTAATTATAAAAATCCCTAGTGTCGACCTGGCAGGGATCTATCTTTCATCAACTGTGTGTCAGGCGGGCATTGTACACTATGCTACTGATTTCTATGTCTATATGATATCTATGAATACAGTAAGAGACAATGTGCTTACTTCTCTCTATATGATATCTATGAATACAGTGAGAGACAATGTGCTTACTTCTCTCTACTTTCTTCCACCAGCGGGTCGTTCTTGTCGACTCTCTCCAACACGAGCTTGACGTTTCTCTCCAGCCACACGATCACCTCCGGCTCCTTCCAGCACGGGAAGCACCGCCCCACGTACAGGGCTATCAGCTGCTTCAGCGCCAGAGACTGGCTGAAATAAATAAAACTAATTTTACAAATATTTGTAAAAATAAAAAAGGAGCTTAACAGAAAAGAAAGATATGAAATAATTGGCAGGACAGTTTTACAGTAATATACAGAATATTACATAAGTATCCATGACAGATGATGTTTACAACACTTGTGCCTAAATTATGATAATAAAATATTTCTGTCAGTCTTGAAATGTGACCTGATACCAAGACATCTTTAAAATTATTCAACGATGAACATTCAATTGTTTATAAATGCAGTTTAATTTATATTCGTGGTTTTCAAGGGTAAGTTGTCATCCATGAAAATATAAATCCTCGAAAATATTTAAATAAACCGAAGTAAAAATAAACAAAATCATGAAAAAAATAATATAAATATTATCTTTAAATAGGGTATCCTCTGTTTGTCGTTACCTGTACTGTGTAGCTGTGCCGAAGAATGCATGACTCGATACAGTGGAATCTGGGTGGACGCTGCATTTGTCCAACATGCCCATCAGGAAACCAGGAAACATTATTAACGCCCTCTGTAACTGTAAACAAGTAAAAAAATTAATAATTTAGTAATAGTGTTAGTTACCTCAGTATGGTTATGCCAGAGAGAGAGAGAGACAGAGAGAGAGAGAGAGAGAGAAAGAGAGAGTATTTGATTGAATGACACACTAAATACATTTTATTTATGGTTATATGGTGTCAGATGTATGGTTAAGAATGATTGTTATAATCGGAAATATAAATGTGCTGCTGCCACATGAGTATCTCTTTCCAATTAGCCTCAAGGACTCATTTATATGCACTATCCCCACAGACAGGATAGCATATACCACAGCCTTTGCTACACCAATTATAGAGAAGTGATTGATCTAATAATCCATACACATGTCTCCAGTGAGTGTGCTGGGGTGTCGTTCTACACTTGTTCATTCATTCCTTTGAGCAACAACACATCAGCTTGGTAATATCAACTGACTTAGTGTTATGAACATTTCCACGGTTCAACTCTCAATGTTCCGATTCCCAGATTAAGATGCTTTTAGTTCCCAACCCCTGAAAAATCCTCCATACCCCCATCTCCATCTGATTCAGTACTGCACTGTCAGTGCCTCTGTATATTTTTCAATGAACTATCTCAGTGTTTGTGACTACTGTTTAAATGTATAGTCAAACACTGCTGTGTCAATATTGTTGGGACTGCCAAAATATATTGAGTTAATCGAATATCGACTCATAAGAGGTAAAAAAAAAAGCATGGTAATTAAAAGGTCTTGACCTGCTTGTGGTATTGACAAAAATTATATATTGACTTAAACAAGTTCGACTGTATACATTTTTTCAAATCTAATACAAATATAAATACTTTGCACATTACCATTTCATCTGCTGCCTCAAGGTCTGCACTATTTTGTTGTGACTCATGGAACATTGCCAGGGGAACAGAAAAAGCAAAGTTTGGCAACTGTGATAAGTTTCGATGTGCCTGAAATTTATATTATATTTAAAACAAGAGGACGTTGTAACAGATTTTCAAGTTCAATTAATAAGAGCACAGAATATTCCATTCATTACTCAAAATCTGGTAAATACAGAAATTAAAATTCTCTTTAGTGACATTGATATTTTATATAACCCACTTTCAAAATTCCATTCAGAACCCCTATGTTTCAAAATGTTGTAAGGGCTTGCTCTAGGCTCCTTTGTGTCTTCCTTGATTATTTGTTCCTGGAATTTACTTGCCCTATCCCCCCAATTTTTTTTATTTTTTTCTTTTCTAGCTGTGGCTCTCACGTTATAAAAAATTTAACTTTTCTATATTATATTTACTTCTGCAAACTGACAGAAACAGAGAATATGCTAAAATACCTCCCACTCATTATATATGCATATAACAGTATTGAACTCTTTGGAAAACCAATAGAAACAAAGAATATGCCTAATACCTCCCATTCATTATACATGCGTATAAGGAAGCGGAACTCTTCTGCTCTGAGAGCGTAAAAGTCAACAGTCAGCAACACACACAGTGGGTCAGCATCTGGGTCTAGGCTGAAATAATAACCAAAAATATTCTTAAATTATTATTATTTTAAAAAAAAAAAATGTTTAATTCAGGGTTATACCTATAGCTGCTTAAATGTTCAAACTAAAAATATTAATTTGTTTTCAGTGTTGCAGCTTAAAATTTCAAACCCAACAATTTCAGGGGGTTTTCATTTTAATATGCAGGAATAAATTAATGAAATAAAGGATGGATATATGAAATAATGAAGAAATAATACATTTTAATGTCATATTCTAGTGCTGCATAAATTGTTTCACAAAAATAAATTGAATTTAGCTAATAAAAATTATATTTTGCTAATTTTTTGGCTTCAAACTATTTTCATCCCAGAGTGAGCCCTGGATTAACTAACCTGTATTAAGCATGCTTTTAGTGGCCAATTTTCTCTTCTCCCGAATTACCTAATACAGCTGTAGTACAGGATATCACATACCAGGCCTTTTGGTACTGCAGTCGTGGAGCACTGGCTGGACTGATATAGATGTAATTAAGCAGCCACCTGTATTAACAAGTCACGTTTCACTACTGCATGATTAACTGTAGATAATTAACTTTAGTTTTTTAGCTTTGAAATTGTACCTGAGTAACATCTTACAGAACTCGAGTGCTGTTCTGTAGCACCCCCTCTGACCCACCGACATCAGGTGTTTGAACAGACACAGGTGGAACGCTCTGAAACACACAAACATCTCTTACACAAATACTGTAACAAATTTATAAACTTCATTTCTATAAATATAGACTGGCCTCAGTGGCGTGGTGGTTTAAACTGTCAGTCCGATTTTGATGACATAGTGGTGTAAACCATTGGTCTCAAAAGATAAGGCTGGTAGGCGCTGGGCTTGTATCTTGGTACCGGATCCGACCCAGAGCGAGTTTCAACGACTAAGACCACTATATCTTCTCCTTTCTCACTAACCCATAACACAGTTACTACTAACCACTGATCTCCTGTCCTGGACAGTCAGCTTAGGCTCCTGATAAACTTGCTCTGAATTTCATGTAAAATATGTTTACCTACTTAAATATAGGTTTATAAATGTAGGTATATAAAGACATACTATCACAGATTTACATGTATTGATTTGTATAAATATGGGATTTATAAATGTAGATATGTTAAATTAAAGGCATAATATAACAGTTTTCTAAATACAGATTACAAATGTACATATTTAAAGGTACATTATCACAGAGTTACAAAACTCGATTTCGTAAGTGAATAAATATATTATAAAATTATAACCTGTTTTCTTGTCTGCGGTAGTCCAACCTGCATGTTCCAGTTGTTAAACTGAAGGACGGATGGAAGGCGTTCTCAAATGCATACAAAGCACGTTCTGTAAAATAAAACTTTATGATTTAATACAGAACTATTTTATATTTTTCTGAATAGTATAAACTGTATATATTAACAATTTGATGTTCATTTAAAAATAATCTCAACACATTTGTATTAACCTTCACTGTTCATAATATGATCAAAATAGCCGCTTCAGTCAGCTACTCAAATGAAAACCACCTCAATAAATTGTTTTAAAATTTAATGTTATCAATAATATTTACAGAACAAATGAAAACAAAGCATGCCAATAAACTGTGTTTGCTATTACTGGTTAGCAAGCCATGCTTACTAGATGGTCGAGTGTCCAAAATGGCAGGGCAAATTCAATTAAAGGGTAACACTGTTAGCAGTAACAATAAGATGTATCACCTTCAGGGGTCCGAAAATTAATGTCACAATTAAAAAACTAAAGTGTATTTTACCAATAAACTGAGCTGCAGTCTGCATGTCTTCGCTCATGCGGAAAATCTCACTCATCTGCATCAAGGAGTCTATATGGTAAGGATGAGCTTGTATCAGGGTCTGAAAATACACATTAATAATCATAAAGAATTATATACAAACACATTAGGACAGTAACAATATGGTGAAACAGCATCATATTGTTATACAACGGCCATGATATCATACATCAATTCAACTGAACTGCTATACATTTTACAATGAAAAAAGCACTGTGGCTCATTAAGGAGATTATATTATATATATTTTTTTTTTTAAGTTTAATGATTGACTCAACATATTTTTATTGGCAGCAGGCCCTGTACTTATAAAACTTAAAGTCTAGACTTTAACATAATGCTATTTATGTGTTGGACTTCATTACTTCATTAAAATCAAGACTTTACATTTTATAAGCATGGGGCTAGAAGCATTTTTATTAGTGGCCTCTTGACAGGGACTGATCTCAGGCAGAATAGCTCTACCACTGGTCTATGGTCCATTACTTTCCAAGTAACAGAGACAAGAGAAAGAAAGAGACAGAGAGCAAGGGCAGTGGGTTTTTTTTGTTAAGAATGCACTTAACACATTTCTATTACACTGTGAGAGATAGGCAGAGACAGACATAAATAGATAAATTGATAGACAGACAGAGAGAAGAAAGTGATATAGTTACTAAATCCATCTGACGTGTAGTCAGTCTGAAATACCACCTCTTTGAGCCATTTGGCTTTCTCTCATACCACTAGTCGGTACTGGTCTATTTTTTACCTAAATAAATAGCCTCTGCTTACTGTGATATTTTCTGGGTTAAGAGTTTCCACAGCGTCTAGGAACATGAACTGGATCTGTCTGTATTGATGGCTGTGCTCAAATGTGAAGTACTGACAGTTCGACCGAGATTCCACCAGACTCATGGACAAACCTGAAAACCAATAATATTAATAATAATAATAATAATAATAATAATAATAATAATAATAAATTTATATTAAATGTTGCACTGCACACCAGGGCTTGAAACTCGCTCCAAAAGTATGGTGGCCCAAAATATATATTTGGCCAATGATTTTTTCCTGTATCTGAAACTGGTTAAATTCTATTCAATATAATATAAGCAGTAGTTCATATTATTTGAAATAAATAAGGTGGCCAAAATCAAATGTTTGGGCGACTAATGCCATTATGTATCAATCTTAAAATTGCACAGTGGGGAAATCAAAAGATAATGCTTTTTTAAGTGGTGTGGTCTATTTTCACCAGATATAAGAAGAAAGTGGGCTCCGTTTCTCCACTGATGCCATGCTTACCATTTTTACCAATAGGAGGCCAGTTGTCTTTGCCCTGTACCAGTTTTGTGGGTCTTTGATATGGTCGATTTCTATTCCTTGGTCGTCTAGAAATTACAAGAATATAAATCAGAATACTTACTTATATCCAGTTTGAATTATTATAGAAAGAAATAATACCAGACTGTAAACATATCAGTCATTTGTATTAATTGTAAAATTTACAAAATTTACATGCAAAGATTATGTGGTAATGGGTTTTTTTTTTTTATAATTCTTGAAGAATACATAAAACCAGATACTGAGGTGCTAATTAAATCCCTCACTTCATCCATGTTGCAATAGTATCCTATTATCTAGTGTAAAGAATAGAGAAGATAAAAAATGGTTTATTTAATGATATACTCAATACATTTTAAAACTCTACATAAATTGTTAGCTTTTATTTATATATTTGATGGACCGGCAAACTAATTTGCTCGGAGACATAGTAAACATAGAAATAGATCTCTCTGTCTGTCTCATACGCTACAGCAAAAGAGACAGCATTATTTGTGTGTACAATACACAAATTCAAACAGGATGTCTGAGTTCACAATATTGGTACCCAGTTTTCAATGTCGGTACCCAGATGGAGGTTTTTACCATCGTTTTCTCTTTCTAATGGTTCTAAAACTCATCAGGAAAATTTAAATTAAATTAGCAGTAAAAAGTAAAAGTAAATGAACGATTTATTAAATAATGAATACAAACGTGTTTTCTGTCCTCACAACTCTTGATCCAAATATTCTTTTCAGTTCATTATCTGGATTCAGGTGTCTGCAAATTAACAATATAAATATTTCATTAAAAAAAAAATTTAACAACACATTCAACACATGGTTATATTAATGGTTATATTGGTGTCGGAAACATTTTAATTAGAAAAAGCTGATTGAAATGATTCAGATGCTGAAATAACTATAATAAAAAGGTGTTATGTGTGTCATTATATAAATTAAAGCTACCAAATTTTATGAATATAAAGTAATTACCTTGTGTAAATTAGTTATTTACTGACTGGTTGCTTGATTCTGGTACAAAACTGAAGTATTTAAAAATAAAATTATATTATATATTGAGTCTGATTAGTAAATTAAATGAATAAATAAAAATAAACAAATAAATACTGTCACAATTTATAAATACAAATCTGTAGTAAGTGGTCTGTATCTGTTGCAAGTAACTGTTATATTTAAGCAAACAGATGTGGAAAAATTACTGCATTCAACCCATAATGGGAATCTTATATCAGGTGTTTTAAAATCCATACATATATTTCATAATTGAACTTGGAAGTTGTTTTAATGTGTACATTCAGAGCTAAGCTGTTATAGCACACACCTGTTGTGGGCACCTGATCTGATAGTGCCAGTTCTGTCGTCCAAGACAGGAGATTATTTCATAAGTAAAGGCACCTCTTTTATAGTTACTTTAATTAAACTATTACATGACAGTTATTTTAAAATACCTGTATTCTACCCGTAACAGGCCTCTCATATCAAAGCTGGTGTCCGTATTGGTAGGTTGGTAATTTCCACATGGAACCGTCTCACCCAAGATTCTGTTCACTTCTCGGATACTAGCTTCCACTTCATCTTCCACCTGTAAACCATTAACAATAATAATAAACAATTTTTTTTATAACAGATTGGGGTTGTTTTCTTATTAGTAAAAGTTATAATTTAATAGAAATTAATTCATAACCAATATTAAATTATTCAAAACTGTGTAGCAAACTGCAATGTGATCCCGAACAAATTGGACCCTGGGTATCCTGTTTGTGGGATGGTCCATATTAAAAATCCCTTGACGTTAATTAGAATAAGCAAATCATGTAGCAGAGGCAGGTTTCCTTTCTATCATGATGTTCCATAACTATATGTTTGATGCTACACA
>JAVCKW010236527.1:0-11495 GCA_034780715.1 Peltospira delicata | reverse complement strand
TATGGTCCTTAACCATGTGTCTTACGCCATATAACCGTAAATAAAATGTGTTGAGTGCGTCGTTAAATAAAATACTTATATTCTATTCCCACAAAACGGCCTGCTGCCGCTGCTGCCATAGGATCCACTTAAGAGGACGGAGAAGCATCGATAGAGTTACGACATTTCGGCCTTCAAACAAACAGAAATTACCGCCTTCACCATCTCAAAAGAAATCCTACCAATTGCGTGAAAGTGATGAAACGAGGGACTTTACTACCCAAGAACTTCAACGGCTTGTACTCCTCGAACAAATTAATGGTATTTAATGATGTATAACAAAATATACATGCTTCTTTGAACATGATAAATAAAGCATATTAAACCGGTTACGTGTATTGTTTTTAAGGGTGGATTCTTGTTTGGGTTGTTTTGTCTGTTTTTGTGTGAGTTTTTTTTTTTTTTTTTTTTTTTTCTTTTTTTTAGATTGGAGAAGATATAAGTGGAGAAAACCAAAACAATTAAAATTAACTAAATTAGATTAATTTTTATTATCAAATATTTTAATGCCATATGTAGACAGAACTGAATTGAAAATAGTTATACCGGTAGATCGGACCACTCTGCTGTAATTCTGACTATGAAATTACACCAAATTAAAAAGGCAACGGATTATGGAAATTTAATCATTCACATCATTCTGTCTTAAAAGTGTGTCCTAATCCTTTGAAACGGGTTACATAACTGTACCTTCTTTCATCAGTATTAGAAAATCTGAACGATCAAATCATCATCACAATCAATAACGTTTTTTTCTAGGAAAAGCAGAGTCGATAGAACGTATTATGCTAAGTGGATATCGATTCCATGATACAGAAGAGGACCGATAGTCCAAAGAAATGTATTATGGGATATTTCATCCCACCTGTGCCATTATACGAGGACCGCCACTCTAAAAATGGTCTGGCAAATCCAGAATAGGACCGATGCTCTGAAGAAATCCACAACATTTGATTATTTTTCCCTTGTTGGTCTGTCATGAAGGATTGTTATATAGAATGATGAAAAATCTAATAATTTGACGCCGATGAACATTGGTCTGGACTGGGGACTGGACTATTTGGGGCAAGTCATCGCAGTTCTCGAGAGTCTACATGTCAGTAATGCAACTTGTCTTAAATAATGAATGAATAAATGTGTAACGATACCCCAGCACGAAACATTTTTTTTAGGGTTATTGGGTGATGATCAACATGATTGATGGACAAAAGTAAAAATTACAAAATATATTAAACGAGGGAATATGTACGTTTATCATAAGTGTTACGATTGCTTCGAGTTACAAGGCCCTGAATAGCTAGGTTTAAATACATGACATTTGGCATACGCATTTGTTTCTCATATTTGACTTCTTTTGGTAGTTCATGAGTGCATTTCTGTGCTTATTCTCAGTTAATTATAATCTCATTAAAATCATCACACCAGTCAAATAAAGCACTTAGTTGATCATCGCAGTCTTCGCTCGAAAATCCACGATAGAACGAATTCATGGTATAATTAGTGTTTTGGTATTTCTTAGAAATACGCTCTAACGAAGTAGAAAATCCTATTTCTGCGCAAGGCAAAGTTTAACACATTTAACAAGACTTGTATTAAAAGGATTCAAGAAATCCTACTGATTACTGCCATATTGCATTGACAAATTGCATCTGTAATATTATAGAACGAATGATCAATCGTAGACTTGTATGAACCCCGAATCCAAGAAGTTTATCACAAATATTTTGTATGGGTTCATGTTCAAGCATGGACACTTAAAAGAAAATAGGCATATTATTAAATTTAGTTTACGGCTTAACTACTGTCTTACGTATAATAAAGAGCTTGATGTGATCAACAAATATTAATTTTCTGAGTAGATGAAGGGTAAATCCAACCACATCATTCAACAGCTGAAAACAAAACCGATGGAGTACGAGTGTGGTTTACGACGTGCCTGAATGTGCAATTTTATTATCGTAGTGAAACAGCACTGTATCTTTAAAACAAGAACTAATAATCCATTAGCATCAATAATGGTGCCGAATTAGTTAAGCTATACATTTGCCTAAGCATTTTGGCTGTTGACCAGTGTTATGCACAATGGCAACCCTCGTGGATTTTCGAGCGACGATTCTCTCTGATGAACAACTAAGAGTTTTATTTGACAGGTGTGATGATTTTAATGATATTTTAATCAACTGAAAATAAGCACATATTTACTGTTTTATGGTTAAGGACCATATTGATAGAACGGAAACCCGCTGCCGCTACATAGGTTATTCCTTTCGACAAGCAGCGAGATATCTTATATTCACCATCCCATAAACAGGATAGCACATAACACGGCCTTTGGTACCGTTCACTGGCAGCCATGTAAAGTACAAAAAGTAAGAGTAGTAAAAACCAAAATGAGATTGTAATAAGTGCAAATTCAAATGTAGCTTTAGCATCAGTGAACAAGACATATTGAAAGATCTTCAATGAATTTTGGACAATGTCTGATGAAAAAATAAAATAAAACTAGAAATAAAATACCCACTAAGAGGCACAGTAGCTAGCAAAGCAGTATTAGTGAAGGCCAAAACATCCGTGTCTGTAAAGTAGGTACGTATCACGAATGAAAACGTACCGTGGGAGGACCTAATGAAGAAAATAAAAAGTATATGATGTACAAATTAAGGGTAAGTTGAAAACATATCGAACAAGACAAGTATGAAAACGATAAAAACTATTTAACTGTTTGTTTAGACCCACAGAATGTATTGGCATTATCAAAAGAGGACATTTCCAACTTTGTTCTTTAGACGAAAGCTCCATGTATACCATTATGACAGCACACTGTTATACTGATAATAGAGGTGACGGAAAGTGTGGCATGAAGCACAAAATGGCCAATCTGGAAACGACACAGCTGGCTATGTTGAGGAAACTCATGGGTGCCATTGTGAAGGGAAATGTGGATGGTCCTAGGATCAAACACATTACACTATGGAATGACTCGTGTTCCACAAAATTATAACAGCGGTTTTTCAGTTGTAATGAGCGTGTTCTATCTATAGTGCATAAATTCTGTCAGCCCGGCCATTCCGCCGTTCAAAAGATAACCATCTTCAAAGTGAGATATATAATTCAGGTGTATTGAGAATGCTTAAAAAGGTTCACAGAAGTAAGCCTTTGAAACTAATTCGGATGAAATCAGAAGAATTAAAAAATAATAATAATAAAAAATAGACAAGCAACTAGAGTAGTAAAGAACATCATTCACTAAACTTAAGTGTCTGAATTAATAGTTTGAGCAGAATTAGCCAAACGGTTTGAAGTATAAAACAATTTTTTCGAGGAAAATATAATCGAGCGTAAAACTACCAAAATTGGCACCAACAATAGGTTAGTAGTACCAGACCCCCAATCAGCCAAACCATAACTCAAGGAAATACAGATGACAACAAGCCTATGCTTAAATTTATGCAATTCGTAGACTAAATATTCATATCTCATGTAATAATGATAAACTCTGAGCTGACGATGAAACCAGGAGATACCTTTCCCCCACTTAACATTCTAGTTAAGAACAACTGGAATGTGGAATCCAGACGTTGCTTAAGACCTCATATTGTAGTTACTGGAGAGTTACTGAATACTTTAAATAGCGAATATTGAAATATTAGTACAATGTGAACTGAGATTTTTAATCAAGTAAGTTCATTCAATTATGAGTTGATATTGGCAGTATAGTCTAGTTCAAATGCGGAAAAGAGGGAGTGTTTGATTAACTGTTCATTTTAGTTGTACAAGTTATGACATCGTGTTTAATAATACTTTAATATTATTGGTATGTAGTCAATAAATACTGTAGACAATACTCTGAGGTCACTGAGGTGTAGACACATGAGTTTTTGCTCCACCAAAAAAGTGTATTATATCCAAGATCTAGAAAGTGTACTCGTATGATTTTTATATCAGAAGATTCATCTTATTGCCAGGAGCTTGGTGAGCTTTTTTATGTTGAGAAATCATTTATATATTTTTTTTAATATTTATCGTTTAAAAAGTGTATAAACAATCATGTGTTAAGTTGAAAAGAGACCCCAAGCCGAAATCTGGTCTGAATCATGTTCACCCCAAGCTTACAGCAGTGATCTGTGTAGCTGTGTATGATAATGAGTGGACAGCTGCATACTTGTTAGCATGTGTGTTAGTGTTAGCAAGGACAGAAAGCGAATGCTGAGTAGTGACTCAAGTTTGGAATCATCTCCAAATGCTACACTAACTCAACAAAAAACAGAGAAAGCCAAAACGAAGCAAGAAGCAAAAAAGAAAAAGGCACTGAGTGATTCTTCACAATCTGTTATTCCTTTTGCTACTGTAGAGAAAGAAAACATCGAGACAGTGTTAAAAGAACTAAAGAGAATTAGTGAACAAAAAACAAAAATATGTCAATAACTGGATAAAATGATTACAAAAGATGATTTAAAAGAAAGCTTAAGTACAATTAAACAAGAAATACTTTCAACTCTAGAAATAAAATTAAGCTCTCTTGAAGCAAAAATATTTCAAATTCAACTAGAGAATGATGCGTTAAAGAAAGATAATATAAAGCTGGAAAAAAGAGAGTGCAGAATCAAAAAATCAGGTGAAAGGTGTAAACATAACAGCAGGTTTAGCGCTGGACAGAACAAACAGCCTGGAGCAGTACACCAGAAAGGACAGCATCCGACTGTTCGGAGTGAACAATGAAGAACGGAATGAAAGTTACTGATTAAGACATCAGTATTGCACACAGACTGGGACCCTTTAATGGAGCAAAATGCAGAACCCATAAATTGGAAGCGTTAAAAAACAGACGGAAACTAAAATGTACTGGAATTGGACTGAGCGAAGACTTGACTAAAGAAAATTACATCAAGCTGATGAAAGTAATAGCCCATGGAAATGTGGAAAGTGCTTGGACAAAAGATGGGTTGTGTTTGTTAAGTTAAAGTCAGAAGAGAGAATTAAAACAGTAAGAGAAAATAGGTGACTGATGCGCAAACCAACAAAATAACTCTTTATCATGAAAATTAAAAACACTGATATGTTACATATTTATTTGTATTTGTCCCACTCCCACTTCCTTTATAAAAACTGAGTGGTGGTAGCTGGAGTGGTAATAACTGTAGCGGTAATGCTACAATTCGTTACATATTGTATTTAGTCTAAAATTCACACGTTTTCTGAAAAAAACATTTCATTCCTGTAGCATTATTGGTACGTATTCTAGGTGAAAATAGTATGGGCTGTATACTTTATTCAGTTAACACTTCGTACGTTTTTGCTTTTCAAACGTGCCTGCTTTATATTTATTAGTAAACATAAACACCTAAACACAAATTGTTTTGTCCTTAAAAAATATTAACTGTTTTAAAAAAAAAAAAAAAAAAAAAAAAAAAAAAAAAAAAAAAAACCGTTAAACATTATTAATAATAAGTTTCGGCCATGGACCTTTTTCAAATTAATGTGATTCTACCATGACTTTGAAAAATACTCAATTCTGATCGGCCAGTCACCTAAATTTAGAGGTAATAAATCCACGATAAACTACCTCTGATTTAATTAGGCCGATTTACACATGTAGGAATATAAATGTCAACAACCCTGGACGATATTTTCGGTTTCGAAAATGATTACAGATATCATACCCGAATGGCTCGATGACGGCATGGCCCCGATTCGTGATGAAAAAAACCATTACAAGTGAAAACTAAAACTGTGGGTTAGAAGAACAAAGCTACTTTTTTAAATTTTAAGATGAAAACGTACACTTCACGTCTTTCAACGGTCTGTCTTACGTAATCGAAATGGATATCGTTCATCAAGATGTGTTGTCGTAACGCTAGTGAATCAAAAGCACACATGGTTAGGCCTAAACGAACGTTATTTATTAAAATACAACAATACAAGTTCAAATATTTCAAACCAGAAGTCTTCATTGGAGAAAAATAACTATACAATACAAGAGACAACATACTGAGATCTTAATCAAGGCTTCAACTGTAACGTTAACAATGTAACGCTAATGATGTAACGTTAGATGTGTTCTGATTTTATTTATTCGTATTTATGAATTTCCCTTTACAACCGTTGGTTAAATTTATGGTTACATTTTCTTTTACAGTTGTTGATTTCATTTAGGTGAAGCATTACTGACGTTTGTTTTTAATTAAGTACCAAACATTTGAGGTTTAGGCATTTATCGAAACCCAATAAAGAATGTGGGGGGATGCAGTGATGGTGGGGTAGTTGCTAACTAAATCACTACTCTTTATCCGCGAATTCTTAATAGTTCCTAATTTGAACATGCTTTTTGTCATGGTAGAATGGAGATAAACATATTCTGAATTGACATTGAATAAAATATATTCATCCTTCCTGCGCCGACCGTAAGAGGACTTGGCTCACACCAAAGAAACTATCATTGCATGCTGTACTTTTAAATTCTTAGAGGAGGAATTCCACCAGGACGGAGCGCATTTTCAATTTAAAAACAAATTGATTCTAGCTGATTTAAAGCCACTGCAACTGTAGAAGTGCTTCGAAATATCTTGGAATTACTGTGCCATATCAAAAGGAATTACAGTTGGTGCTGTAAAGCGTTTGAGATGGAACAAATATCAACCAACAACCCACAAAAGTCGGGGCTTCACTCCCCATTATTACTTTACTTGTTTGTCCGCGCCATCCCTCTATTTTCGGCAGCAGACCCCTCCCTCCCGCTCGTATTCTGCTATTTAGTGTAGTACTATTAATTCTTAACAACTCATTCCTGAAATGAAAACACACAGGCAAGTCGATAAAAAAAAAAAAAGGAATCAAGCCTGTTGCACTGTGCGACATGCTATACCTAGTAGTGGCTCAAGAAGATAGGTGAATGCATATTCGTGATACTGACAACGCTACTAGCCTACCTATCAATATCAATCTAAAGAAATCACACCAGCTAGGTTTGATCTTTCCTCACAGGACATCACATTGATCAGACTGATAACTGTTCGTCGTAACAATGAATTGTTACCAACAAATAATTTATTCTCACGTTTGGTGTTCCAAGACTTCCAAAGCCCACCAAAGCAGGTTACATTAATATACTAATTAAATATTTTATTGAAAATCGTTTTGCGTTGTTTTGAATGTCAGCGCTTCGGACACGGTAAAAATACATGTCGTGGTAAGCTGACATGTGCTCGTTGTGGTCAGTTTGACAGTGACAGCAAGACATGTACCAAAGACGTCTGTGTGAACTGCAAAAGTAAGAAATGTGCGTACTCAGAGAGTGCCCACGGTGGAAACTGGGATAAAAGGTTCAGCAGTGAAAGGCGCAAAGTGATCTGACCTTTAGTGACGCCATGCGTCAAGTGGAGATCGAGGCACCTGCAGTAGCAAACAAATCGTATGCCGCTGCAGTCAAGGTTGCCACCAAAAGTGTTGGGGTCAATACTAATCTGATCTGGCGCTACGATGAGCCGAAATACAGGAATCTTTAGGACACTGAGAAGGCAGTAAAAATGGCACAAAAAGCCATTAAAAAAGTAATAATAATAACAAGTTAGCCATCAGACTGTGACTCCCGAATCTAGCCAACAAAAATACATTTCAAAGAAAAAAACCAAAAGAAGATAATTAATCTGGTCGGCTGAAAAAGGCCGAAATGCGGCCTGTATCGATCAGTAATCCGTTTGATCTTCTGGACATGGACGTGAGTGTCAAGATGAATAATGCATCACAAAATGTATCGGCCTCGCCGCAACCTCGAACATGCCTAAAGGAAAAGATAAAACTAACACCCATAATTCCTCCAATATGTTAATAAGTTAATACAGTGGAACTGCTGTGGGTTTAGGCACAATGTTGATGAGTTATGGCTTTTGGTAGTTAAACATCATCCCATGGCAGTGTGTCTGCAGGACACATTCCCGAAGGACAATGATAAAATTACTGTCAGGGGATTTAACTTCTATCATAAATTATAGGAAACTGAAGGATGAGCATCTGTGGGTGTTTCCGTTCTTGTTAATGACAACATCCCACAGAAAATAATTAAATTAAACACTAACTTGCAAACTGTGGCTGTTAAAATCACGTCTCATAAATCGGTCAATTTACCTACTCGTAACATTTTTAACTTCAATCTTTAAGACCTACAGGATGTCATTGATTAACTTCCATCTCTTTTATTCTAATGGGAAATTTCAATGGCCACCACACTTTGAGGGGATGCATGGACGTAAATAATAGAGGTCAACAATTAGAGGACTTAATTCTCAGAAACGATTGGATTCCTTTTAATGATAAAAGTCATACTTATTTTCATTGTGCAAGTTGTACCTTCATTTCAGTTGATTTAACCATTTGTAGTCCATCCCTTTACCTTGATTTCTGCTGGAAAGTGGATTCAGACTTTCGTGGTAGTGACCACGTTCCAATTATTATTTAGAATGAAGGACGATTTTCTCTTGAAATGGTTCAAAAATGGAAGCTTTCAAACGCTGACTGGGATAAATTTCGGCACCTATGCATCACTCATCTGCACCACACTGCCGTTGTGAATGCAGACAATCCCAAGTCTTTCTTTACTTTCATCTTAAAGGACATTGCCGTACCAAAGCGTTTCAATAAACCAAGGTTTACCGATACTTGCAAAGATTCAGTCGGATATCGCAACAGGGCTCTCGAGAGGTTTAAGTGTGAACCAACCGATAGCAACGTTAATGCGAATCGCATTGCAAGGGCCAAGGCTCGTAGAGATGTCGGACTTATCAAGAACACATATTGAATTCTCAAACGATTGTCAAATCTGTGTGGAACAGAATCCTAAATAGGGAAAGGAAATGTCACATCTAATCGTTGCATAGTTAATTCATTCGCAGATCACTTTACTCACAATTTCCTTCTGCTTTCAGCATAGATCCTTCACATCTGTGCGAAATAATGCTGAAGAGCTTGCAGGATGCTCTACGTAGAGCCCATGATATATCAGCAGGACCAGATGAAATATACTATCAACCTTTGAAACACTTAACAAAACCATTTCTCCTACTTCTTTTGAACATTTTTAATAACATCAGGTTTTCTGGTGACTTTCCTTCTGATTGGAAGAAAGCAATCGTCATACCTGTTTCAAAGCTTGGTAAGGATCGAAAAAATGCCACCAGTTACCACCCTATTGCCTTGAGAAGTTGTATCTGTAAAACCATGTAACAAATGATCAATCGCAGACGTGTTTGGTATCTCGAATCCCACAAATGGCTCACAAATCTGCAATGTGGGTTCAGGTCCAAGCATAGCACGTTGATCATCTTGTTAGATTTGAAACGTTTTGCAGAGAAGCTTTCATCTATAATCAGCACCTTGTCTCTGTGTTCTTTGATTTGGAGAAAGCTTATGACACTGCATGGAATTGTGGGATCACGAAGGACGTACATGGTTTTGGCCTGCGAGGACGCCTTCCCATATTTATTTCAAATGTTCTAAGAGGAAGACAATTTAAAGTCTGGGTGGGATCTACTTTCTTTTAGATTCATACCCGTAAGAGATGGGTGTGCCTCAGGGTAGCATTATGTCTGTAACCTTACTTTCTGTGAAAATTAACAGCACCACCCAATGTTTAAAGCCTGATGTTGATAGCTTGTTATAAGTTGACGATTTTCAGATTTGCTACAGATCGTCCAATATGAGTATTATCGAATGTCATCTTCATCTTTGCACGAATAAACTTCAGCAATGGGCAGAAGACAATGGTTTTCGATTCTCAAAGACAAAAACAGTCTGTATGCATATCTGACAGAAAAAGAGGTCTCCATTTAGACCCACATCTGTTTTTGGGTCAAACGTCTGATTCCAGTTGTGGAGGAGACTAAATTTCTGGGTATTATCTTTGAAAGGAGGTTATCCTTTGTACCCAAATCTTTGAAAAAACTTAATATTTTAAAAGTTGTTGACAACAGTTGTTTGATGCACGATCAAATGCCATAAGTATATTTGGTCGTAGTATCAATCAGTTTTTAACTGCTTTCAAAATTGACTTGTCAGACATTTTGGAAACAACTTCGTATTTTATGTTCCAACCTTGGTGCATCACACCGCCGAAGATTATACTGGATTGGATGCATCTGAAGAAAAATCGTGATACGAATGTGTGTCATTTTAAACATTGCCAATAAAGACATATTTTCTGTTGGGCACTCAGACACGTTGGCATCAGGGGCAATGAAACAGCAAACTCTGCTGCCAAGTCTGCTTTGGATTTGGGCTGGAGTACCTTACTCTGATAATAAACATGTTATTAGCCAGTACATATTTTCAACTTGGCAAAATGACTGAAATGACAACCAAACTTCATTCTATCAAGTCAGTCCTGGGAGATTGGCAGTCCTCCTATAGGCAGTGTAGGAAGGATGAAGTTGTCTTGTGTCGTGTCCGCATCGGTCATACACATCTGACACATTCATATATCTTGAAGAGAGATCCTCCACCTCATTGTCAGCACTGTCAGTGCATTCTGTCAGTCCGACACATTGTGGTGGAGTGCAGTCATCTGGCCGAAAAAAGAGAGATGTATTTGTCATAATTAATGTGGTGAATCTCTTTCGATTTCACCCGGAACTCATACTGAGGTTTTTAAAAGAATCTTGATTTTTATCACAAATTTTAATTTAGCTGTGATATTGTATTTTGCACAGCTTTATACACTGTGATTTTACATTAGCTATTTTAATATTCAGTATTACATATTTTTGTGACACCCAATACCCGGTAGCCGATTGTTTTAGTTTTTGTGCTGGAGTGTCGATAAGCAGTCATTAATCATCTGTTTTTGTGACCTGACCAATAACTGAAAAACAATGAAGACCATCAGATGCCATGTCTTCAGATACTTGTCATCCAGATGATATAATTAGCAGGTTATATTCTGTGTCAGCAGAAACTCGGTTCACGAAATTCTCTACTGTTTCTAGTCTTTAACACAACTTGTTCTGCTGTGTGGATCTCAGTTGCCCAGTGATCCCGATGCTTGGAACATTCACTTGCATCTGATAACATATGCATGTACAATGGGGCATTTACCTAGGATCGAGCATATGTGATTCTAGCGGCTCTTTGGTATAACTGGTAATTGGCATGTTGCATATCTCTTCTATCTTCTTATCTATTACACACAGGTTTCCAGGGATAACTCCCATGGAAAGCTAGAACCTGGTAAACTAACTTTTTGCTATTTTTGAAGAAAAAATAAATAATAATAATTCATTTTTAATATTAAAAGCTACACTATTCATGGAGATATACTTACTACTTAATGTACATCCACTAAGGTTCATAAATATCGCCATACACACTACCCTAAATGAAAGGCATATACCCAGTAAATTCAAAAATAACATCAACTCAGTTTTGAAAAAAAAAAAAATAAAATAAAAAAAAAATAAAAAAAAAAAAAT
>JAVCKW010235416.1:0-11508 GCA_034780715.1 Peltospira delicata | reverse complement strand
CAGCTCAGCACACCATATCAAGCTAACATATACAAGAATCGAAAATGTAGTTTTATTTAAAATGATATTTAAATTGTATCAGTGATCACAAAATACATTTTGAAGCTATACAAAAACACTTGTTAGTCATTCGTTCAGCTATGGTCAAGCATAAACATATCCCTACAAATGAAACCGTTTTCAATATTTGCACATTCTTTAAGATAAAATAAGATGAATAATATTTCCTAAGTCATTCTTTATCAGTAGTTAAACACATTTCCCTACAAGTATAATTTATTTTTCAATATTTGCTTATTCTTAAAACTAAAATAGGATCCTTAATATTAATATTTCCAAAGTCGTTCTTTCGACAATAAACATATTGCCTACAAATAAAACTTGTTTCAAAATATGCTGATTCTTAAAGATAATATAGGATCCTTAATATTCTAAAGAAAAAAATTCACCAATAGTTAAATAACATATTCTGTACAATTCTTCTTTTTCAATGAGCATTTGGACATTTCAAAAGTGGGATAAAAAATGCTTTGAAAGGCATCAATACCAATTTCATTTTCTAGGGTGGAAATTGGTCAATATTTTTGCCTACCTTTTGTACAGTACATTGTTATGCAATATCTAAACAAACAAAAAACTATTCTGATGGAATCAAATGACAAAATTGCTATCAGTTTTTAAGTTATAATGTAAGACAAAAAGCTACTGCTAGTAGTAGTAGCTGGAATGTAAATTTTACATGCACGTTTCCACACATCCCTCGAACAATGTCATGTACATGATCAATCAAACAGAGAAGCAAGAAGATAAAGTGAAAAGCGAGGTATGTGAGGTGAGGTGAAAAATCATCTAAACATCTTTCAATGAACTGTCAGAAAAAAGCAGACTAGATATTGTTGTTTTGGTTTCCTACTAGAGATTACATTTTAATTGAAAACAATGACATAAAATGCATTTTAATGAAGGAAAAAAGAAAAAAGATAAAAATATGAATCAAATGACAAAGCCACAATAAAAATGGGTTGTTACTTATTTAACAATGGACTTTTAAAATTTGTTTTAAATTAATCAAATGAAGAAACCAAACTAAAGATGCAATTTCAATATAGTTTTAAAATATTTAACAATCATTAATTTTTTTTTTTACTTGTATCAAAGAATCTAAAACCAAGGTTGGCTTAACTTAGAATTCAAACCATTTACACAATGTACTGATTAATTGATTTGGGGTTTATATTTTGTAACCTATGCAAGCTCTCATTGTTAAATTTTCTGAAATAATGACAGTCCATATGTTGTGATGTCATCAGAAACGACATTTAACTTCATAATAGCATTAATATTGTTTTTAAAATCCAAGGGCTTGATAGCATGCTTGCAATGAATCCTGATGTTGTTTTGTTAATTAATTGACACTTACAATTTAATGTTTACCGGTTATCAATGTTCTAAATGATATCACTGTAAAACAATATGTTTATTAAGGGCACTTATCCATTAATCATATTTTTATATCCTCACTTCTATTCACTTTCTTTTTTCTCTCTGTTCATCTTTATGACATGTAGCCATCTAATTATAAAACATATCCTATCGAACCATAAAGGTTTTGGAGTTTAAATTCTATATAATAGTAGTCTAACAATCATTATGGAGATAATATATATTGAGCTTAGTTCACTAATGAGGAAAATCTATTCTCCAACTGTCGAACAATGACAAGTTTGAACAATGGAATGAACAATGCATACGTTATATCAGCATCCATAAACACCTCGTTTAAAATAAGGGGGAAAAAGAAGGGGATTTAAAAAAAAAAAAAAAATAGTAACTAAACAGATATGTTTTTCTATAAGTTAACAAGTACCTACGTGTATTAACAAAACCCTAACACTACTACCCTGGTCAAAATGTTTTATTTAACTGAAGAAACCAAAACAAATTGATGTCACTTTCACATATACATGTTTTGTTGAATTTCAGTGTTCTATAAAAACATAGGTATAACAGAGGGTGGTAGATTATGTGCTAAAGATTTACATAAATACTTTGTCATAAAGCATTGCTTGTGTTTACCACAAAAAAAAATATTTCTGCTTAATAAAAAGAGTAGCCTATGTGGCAGTAGCGGGTTCATTTCTGACCAATTTATTTCAGAAGTGTATGAAATGTGTCAAGTGCTATTAAATGAATTCAGACGAATCTCTTGTAATGGCGTCGGTCAATAATAATTTATATAAAGATGCACACAACACATTAAAAAATTTTTTATTAAGTTATATTAGCATCAGAAACTATTTTAATTAGACTCACTGACAACGTGTCAGTCATGACAAATTATTATAGTTTTTATTTAACAATGCACTCAACACATTTTATCAAGTTATATTGGCATTTCAAAAAACTTTTTTGTTTTTGTTTAGTTCACTGACAAGGATCGAGCTTGGATTAAACAAACGTCAGACAGGTGATTCCACAAATAGTTTATCAATCGCATATGTTAATCATGGTAATGTGACAAAGTTCTTATACATACCCCCTACACACACCCTCCCACCGTTGTTTTTCGAGAACACTGATTACAATGGCTATCACATGCATATGTATGAGTAAGGTGTTTAACATAACAAGTAGTGTCATAGTGAAGTCTGCGTAAAAAATGTACAGCTATATACAATTGAAAAGACGGGCAATTTGAATAGATACAAAATATTCCTCGCAGGAAAGCAAATGATCAAGAAATAGTGCACGGGGAGTTTGTTTCTAAGATATAACCATATAGTTAGAGGTGTAACAGTACAGCAGTAGGAGATATAGAGTGATGTAAGAAAGATATTTGTTAATTACCATATATACCACGAGACAAGTGACTGGATAGCCAGATGCTGGGCTCATGGCAGGCATGTTTGAACCTTCAGTGGATATAAACATGTAAATCAGTTTCTCTGTTGTGTCTCCCCCCATCCTACCATAAGACAAGTGACTGGATAGCCAGATTCTGGGATCATGGCAGGCGTGTTTGAACCTCAGTGGATACAGACACACATATACATGTTCCTGAACCCTAAAATACAATATGGGTGCAGAAATTACTCGTCCACTCACAAAACTTGATTAAAAATTCTGACTAGCTAAAAAATGCAAGTGCCAGTGGCTGGCTTGTAACTTTGCTATCATATTAGTTGCTGGCTTTTTTTTTTTCATTTTCGCCCAAATCGCCCAGTTGTTAGCCGATGTCAAAACGCCGATTTGATTATTATCCAGTATTCTAGCGTGTTTACTCCTAGTAAATAATCAAAATACCAATTACAGTTCCCTCTTTTGTAATGAGAACAATACAAAACACAGATAAACATGTGATCTACGTTTTTGCTGAATTCGCATGGTCACGAGAGGCCTCAGTCTATCAAGGTACCTGCTATTAAATTAGAATGACTGAATGAATGTTTAACAACTGAGTTAAACAACAGAAATCAGCTATTGGGTGTCAGAATAACACTATCAAATTAAAAGCTACAGGGTATCAATATTTTAACTATGTTCGATATGATTTTATTATTTTTACTTTCTTTTCCCATTATTGTTTATGGAGTGAGGTGTGATAGGTATATCTTAATTATGCTATTTGCTGTATATAGTTTTCAGCAGATATCTTGTACAATATACAAATATATCATCCAAGCCATACCATTACACCTCTGCATCAATAACATTAAATAAATGACAGGATCCAGACAGACAAGAGTGGAAATTTAAGTTGTCAGAGCATCCACACAAAGCGAAAAACTCGTACGAGTAAGTCCATCATCCAGTCTAGTACATTAAATAACAATTGAAATACATTAAAATGACACTGGCCTATTAATTATATATATTGTAACTCTCTGAACAGCTATCATAGCACTAACAACTATTAATGTTTTTATATTCTGAATTTTTTTATATCATTTATTGTCTTGCCGATTTAGCAGAATTTTAATTATAAAAATGACAGTTAAACTTTCGGGGACAGAAAGGGCAGGGGTTGGGAATAAGTTTTTGTTAACTTTACGCATATTTAATCCCCCAAAAACTATTTTATTTAGCACTAAGAAATACAGATTCAAGTTAGCATAAAAACTCTTTACAGAAAACATTCACGATATCAGTACATTCAGTGATGTAATCCTGAAATTTACAAATCAGATTTAATATTACATGCTAAATGCATAAATTATGTAAATTGTGGCAGTAACATAAAATGGTAGGTGTTCAACTTTCTTCTGCAATGATATTTTTTCATTTATCTTGTTTGTTTTAAAATAGGAATGAGTCAATAGTATTACTGGTTTAACTTATAAATAAGAACACTTAAATCTACTTAATTAATGACTGATTAGCAGAAATAGGTATTCATAGTTTGACATGACACAGTAATCCTGCTTACTTGACAATATTTACCTAAAATATTCCTGAATTAAATTTACGAGTGTCAGTTTTGACGTAAAATGTACTCAATCTCAATTGATTTTACATATTTAAATATACATTTGTATCATAGATTGACTCCAATTTTTAATGTTTTACTCCCAAAATAAAACCGTGTGTCTCAGGACTCATTGTCCAAATGCTACGTAGAAATCTGGGTATTGTTTTATACACTGGGAAAAACTAAGAAGTTTGAATAAACTGTAAAAATGTTGTTAAAGACAAATTAAATTTGCTTTATTAAGTTATGAACTCAAACCTTAGACAATTTTGTTTAACCAAATTTACCTAAATAGGTTTATTTGAATAAGGTTTGTGTGTCACTTGTGTCAAACTTAGTTACTTTTCCCCAAAAACAGAATGTGTGCGATTTTAGTTTGAACAATCAAGGTGTCATAAGGACCCAGATTACATATCTGAAGAGCCTGCCAACAATCTAACGAGCCCCACCTGTGTGAATAATAATTATAAACTATCGAATGGTATACCGCTGTTCTGAAACGTGACACAGACTTGGCAGCAATGTAATGATTAAATCTGCTGTCTCTGAAATGTATTTTTAGAACATCATTTTTTAAGCATAATTAAACTGCTTTTAATTTATATTTGCACACACTATATATTTGAGAGCCACATGGGCTCATATGCTGGACAAGCTGGAGTCCAACATGAATTTTACAAGCCTCTGGCTCCTGGGCTCACCTCAAAATCGCAGAAGAATGTAAGAATGGGGAAATTCAACAAGTTTCAAAACAATATTGGCTGCATAGGTTTGACTTTTTTTTTTTTTTACTCATCATTATCATCTATAGTACCACAACCACACATCATAAGAAAGGGAGAATTATTACAAATATATTTCAAGTTACAAACCACAGACATTAACAAGTTATTCTGAACAGAACAGCATCAGTTACCGGTTTCGTGTTACTATAGGTCACAATTTGGTATTTGCTAAGAATAATATTACAAATATCAAAAGAAATTTGGTCCTCTTGAAAACATTGCATGGTATTTCTAACTAAACACAAGTTTCGTATTTAAGTACATTTCCTTTTTGTAATCTTGTTCGAAATACTGTTAGTTTTAATTTACAATGGATAATCTCATGTCAAATAATAAGCAAATATGTTATATACAGAAGACAATAATAATTTTATTGACATACTCATTTTATTAATGGTTATATCGGCATCAGTGACATATTCATTTGAAACAACCCTAGTGGCAACCTGACAGGGATCGATCTCAGATCAACCATGTATGTATAAAGAAGATTGCTTAAATAATGTATCAGGATGTCATTAGTAACTGACACCAACTATTACAGGGCTTCAAGAATACACTGGCTCAATGTCCATGGTCAGAAAATGTTAGTCTTGGGCAAGTAAAAAGTTACAGAATTACAGTTAATTCCAGGCATGGCAAGTGAATTTTCTTATCTAATGACTTTATGGTAAGTAAAATTTTGAAATAAATTCCAGAAGTCCTGTATTACTCCAACTGTAGATAGGTATATCGATCTTCCATTTCCAATAAATAATGTGCCAAGAATTGTTTGCATCCAGTTTGTATCTGCTACTAATATTAATGACTTTACTGCTATTTACCCATGCTTTCAAAACATCTAACAATTATAGCAAAAGAATATTTCTTTAGGGACAAAACAAAAAACAACCCAGGGACCTTATTCACAAAAGACCATAATTTACATTTAGAATGTAATCTTAAATATATGTCAAATCATTGGTCCATGACATCAGACTATTTTCAACCACTGACCAGATGAACATTTATGTTACGTGTGAAGTGTAACTTCACACGGTTTTGTGAATAAGGTCCCCAGGCTGATAGATGAACTAAGCAACAAACAAACAACGTAAGTGCTTAACAATTTCACTATAGCTGTGCATTTATTCAGTGGAATGCTATAATACATGCTCTTTTTAATATTCTCATTTTATGTGAATAAAAATCGCTGCATGCACAGAAATCACAAGGCACTCTCTCAAGTGTCAAAGTTATTTTTCGGCAATAAACAAACCGGCCCTATATTCAACAGATTAACCATTGTAGTGTTGAAGAAGAAAAGAAAGAAAAAGGTGTTTAATGATGCACATTTTATTAACGGTTATATAGAATAAAATAAAAATAGTTTTAAGAAAACCCTAGTAGCTGACAGGGATCGATCTCAGATCGACCACATGACAGGCGAGCACGCTTACCACTAGGCGTACTTAAATAACGTTGAAAATGGGGCCAGAGGACACAGGGTTATTTTACCAGTCTTGAAATTCTGTACAATAATCACAGTGTGCAAAATAACTAGAGCACAGACTTTCAAGACCAACTTAGCACTATAAAAACATTAACATGGGTGCAAAAAGTACTCCTGCCTCGGGCAGTCATTGGCCATACCAGAGATTGTGCCAGTGACCGTCCCTGCTAACGGAAGAGTCCAAAACTTTAAGAGGAATTACGGTATATCGAAATTAATTGCAGAAAGCACTCGCCTTCTAGCCAAAATGTCAGTAAACTTTCTGATGGGAAGTCGAAAAATTGCTAGTGCTAGTAACATTTAATTCTGTTCTCTTGATTTCTGCACCCATGTTAAATATCTTAATCGAAGACATTACAACAATCTGAACGCAACAAATTTTCACATATTGTAACGTAGTTCTATGTGTAATGTTATAATTTAAGAGTTCTATATTTTCTTAGTGCAGAGATAGCTCTGAAATCTACAACTATGTTTGCAATACAAAATGTTGTAACTGTGACAAAATTATTTAATTTCAAGGACTGGTAAATAAAAAAAATTAAATACAATCTTCAGTCTGGAATAATATTATTGTGTAAGCTATTAAAACGATAAATCTGATTTGTTTCAATACAATCTTCAGTGTTTGTAATAATTTTATTGTGTAAGAGATTAAAATAGTTAATCTGTGTGTGTAAAGTCATCCTAGTATATGAACAAGTTGATTTTACGAGAGAGAACATATATGGCTGTTTAACACAAAATGCATAGAGCAGTGTATTAAAGGTTAATCTGCTCAGTGTCACAAAACGTATATTCAAATATCTAGCAATAAACTTTATAATAAAATAAACCGTATTTCAATTAGAAGTACCACACAATATTTTTTCATACGACGACCATGTACAATCAACATTGCTACACCATATAATAAATCAGTTTTTCCCAGCACATGTAAATAAATATACACATTAAAAAGAAATTATAATAATAGTGATAATAATGATGATAATAATAATAATAATAATAATAATAATAAATACAACTATAATAATAATAAAAATATTTAAAAAAACAAGGGGGAAAACATCAGCTTTTATAAACATTAATAATAAATCGTCAACAACTTTTATCAGCAGACACAAGTAAGCTCACATAGTTCCTGAATTTCCGATTTCTGTTCGACACAAAATCCCGCGTTTTTCTCCCATCTGTATTCCGAAAAGGCGGCCAACCAAGGGACACCACTCTGCCTGTTCTGTGCGTGACTATACAACTGCAGTTTCCGTCTTTCCCTCTGTCTGTCTGTGTCCTGTCTCTATCTAGCTCTACTGGGGGGTGGGGGTGGGGGGTGGATTGATCACACATTGCAACACTGCTTCTTCTGCCCGGCGGAATTATCTGTAGGCGCCACGGTTATTGTCTGTACGTTACTACTGGGAGAGCTTTCGTCGTCCGGGCTATCACGTATATTCTTCTGAGAAACAATTTTGTAAATCTCTGAAAACAAAAAGAAGATAATTGTACTAAAATTCAAAAGCTCTAATTTCAAATCACAATGTTTCTTAAATAAAAACAAAGGAAGATAATTATACTAAAATTCAAAAGCTCTAATTTCAATTCACAATGTTTCTTAAATAAAAACAAAGGAAGATAATTATACTAAAATTCACAAGCTTAATTTTCAAATCACAATGTTTCTTAAATAAAAACAAAGGAAGATAATTACACTAAAATTCACAAGCTCTAATTTCAAATCATAATGTTTCTTAAATAAAAACAAAGGAAGATAATTATACTAAAATTCACAACCTTAATTTTCAAATCACAATGTTTCTTAAATAAAAACAAAGGAAGATAATTATACTAAAATTCACAAGGTCTAATTTCAAATGACAATGTTTCTTAAATAAAAACAAAGAAAGATAATCATACTAAAATTCACAAGCTCTGATTTTAAATCGCAGGAAAAAAGGTGGGGAGACTTAAGGGGAGATCTTGCTTACGACATAGGCACTGAAGGAGCACTTTTGACCGGTCTGGCAACTTTCACGGAACAGATATAAAAAATGCAGCCAAGGGAGATGACTCAGTTGGTTAATAATTGCAAACACAAACATGATGTAAAACATTTAAATATCAAGTCACCTGTTAGAATGTTATGGAAGGCAGCTTCCACGTTCGTAGAGTCAAGAGCAGAGGTTTCTATGAACGACAGATTGTTCTTCTCTGAAACAAAGCAACAGACACACACTGTAAATTTCACATTTTAAATGTAATATCAGCACAATCACCACTAAACTATCAAGGCACCAAAAGTAATAACTTTTAACCTGTAACAATAAAATCAAATAACATAAAATGTCTAGAAATTAATAAATATTTTAATGTTACTTATCAAATACTAAAGTATTTTTTAAATGTTACTTGCAAACTATTTAAACATTTTAAAGACATTTGTCGGCTAGAAACAAAAGGATGTAAATCAAGGTAATTATAAATAAGACATAATGCCACGTGCATGTCATAACACAAAGAACAACCTATTCACGTCACTTCACGAAAGGAATTACATAGGTCACAATGAATAATAAACATAGCAAAACAATAGTTCATCTTATCCAAAACATTCAAAATCCAAATCTCGATTGCCATTTTCAAAACAAAATTCAGTGCTGCCATTATAAAATTTACTACATGTGTTATGCGAAACAACATTTTTATATATAAACGGTCATGTTCGAATCTGGTGGGAAGTTCCGTAAGACCTTGAACTTGAACCTCGGAAAACACCAGTGACATTTACCAATTATTAACTTTAAAAGTTATAGTCAGGTATTTCCGGGAGTCGTCAAAACACGTCTACATGGAAATGAACTTGCATGGAAATAACGACAACTCGTCAAAACGTGTTTCTATGGGGTAAAGAGTTAAACAACTTTTGCTCACTATTACTTTTTTTTACTCTCTTTTTTACAACACTTTGAAATAACCGTTGCTAATTAAAATTCTTCAAACATAGTTTAACACAAATCTGCAAATATTTTGTTTTCACCACCATTAAAGTATTTCAAGTCACTGCTGCAGGGTCCAATTTGTTCAGATTTATCACACAATTCCGAATGATTTAAAACTAGGTTATAAGCAATTTGCTGTTTGTTTTTGTTTCTTGATGCACTCAATATTTTTATTAATGGCTATGTCAACATTGGAAACATTAGAAAAAAACTAGTCTCATTATGACAATAATCTTACAATTTTACTAGACACAGAAATCCTGCATATTTTATGCAATATTTATCCAAAATAGACCTATATAAAATGTCCATCAATATTGACACAAAACATCTTTTTATTTTTTACTATGTTCATGCAATATAAATAACACTTACATACATAATTATGTGGGGACTCCAATTTTTGAACATTTGGATCCCAAAACAAAAACCAGTAAGTCATGATGACTCCCATTTACGAGACACACGGCAGAACCCTGTAATCTAGTGAAAATAGTTTTTAGGAACGAACCTGCGAATACTTTGGCTTCATCTGTTGGTACAGCCCGTAAATGTCTCAAGTCACTCTTGTTACCCACTAGCATTATGACGATGTTTTGGTCGGCATGGTCACGGAGTTCCTTCAACCAGCGCTCCACGTTTTCGTACGTCAAATGTTTTGCGATATCGTAAACTAGTAATGCCCCTACTGCTCCTCGGTAATATCTGAAAATCAAAGAACATATATGTGAACGACAAAACCATAACCGTAATCAATAATTGTATATCTGCATAAAGCAGTCGATAGGATGTTTTAAAAAATTTGGGTATTATTTCCATGATCTGTCAAGTGCATACACCAGCCAAAACACACAAATGGAGAAAATATTAATATTTATTATTTTATTTAACAATGCACCTAAGACATATTATTGATGGTTGAAAATCAAAGAACATATATGAGAGCTTGAAATCCGACCAGAAGGTATACTAGTCTTAAAATAAATAGTATGGCCATTATGGTTTTATAGTTGATTTAGGTAGCCTACTCAGTATCACTTTCTATCTCTGATTCATCATGTGAAATGACAGAGTGAAATGAATGAACAAATGCTCCTTTAACAACACTCACACCAATAAAACACTGACTATTGGGAAGGAATACAAAAAATAATTTCGTATTGTATTTAACGACACATTTTGTATACTCTTATATGTTGTGTCAGACATATTGGTAAGAACCATATAGATAGAATGGAAACCTGCTGCTGCCACATAGGTTACTCCTTCCAATAAGCAGCAAGGAATATAAATAGACCATCCTACACACAGGATAAAACATACCACGAACTGGTTGTAGCACCAACTGAACAAGACATAGCCCATTAGCGAACTCTCTACCCTAGCTACTGGCTGTCAGAAAGGATGTAAAATCTACAAGATTTAGCGAATTAGTGAATACTACCCTAGCTATTTGGTATCAGAAAAGAATGTAAAATAGACTTACGCACCAACTGAACAAGACATAGCCCATTAGCGAACACTCTACCCTAGCTATCGGGTGTCAGAAAAGAATGTAAAATATACAAGACATAGCCCATTAGCAAACACTCTACCGTAGCTATCAGGTGTGAGAAAAGAATGTAAAATTGACAAGACATAGCCCAATAATTAGAGAACACTCTACCCTAGCTACTGGGTGTCAGAGAATAATGTAAAATTGACTTACGCACTAGTGATGGCCCGATACCTTTCCTGCCCGGCAGTGTCCCAGATCTGTGCCTT
>JAVCKW010233194.1:0-11529 GCA_034780715.1 Peltospira delicata | reverse complement strand
CTAGAACAAAACAAAAACAAAATACACATTTATTCTCATTCACATATGCATTTATATATGTATGTTATCTTATCTTCGTGTATAAAACTAGTTTATTTTAGAATGTTATGTAACATGTCTAACATGGTGTCATTATTATTATTATGTTAATGTACTTTTCTGTATGATTCATATATGGAAATAAATGATTTGATTGATTGATTGACATCGACGAACAAACCCGACTGAGCCAAATGGAATGAATCAACTAAAAATTAAAGTGACATGTTTGCGGTTTTGTATATGGTAAATAAATAAATAAATAATAGCTTATGAATTCTAAATTTCTAATAATAATATATTTATTAATTAAAAACTATTGTTCCTCATCCGACCCCAACTCCCCGTGTTGTAATCAGATTACATTTCTTTCATATATTCATTAAATCCATTAAACCATTCATTCATGAAAATAGACCATAATAAATATTCACAAATGCACATCTCATGCCCCAACAAGTGTTCACATGAAAACTCACTATTTTGAGTTGCCACTGACACCCACTAAACATAGTTTTAAAAGTGTCTGATAGAGATCGATCTTAGAACAACCACGTGTCAAGTGGAAAATTTCCTGGGTGGTCTGAAACCATATGTTCAGAAAGAGAAGTGTCTTATTTAATGACACACTCAACGCATTTTGTCAGTTATGTGACATGAGGTTAATGATGATTATGATGATGAGAAATAAAACAGTCTACTTTTTTGTATGCACTATCCCATGGACAGAATAGCACGTATTATTAATAGTTGTTGAACACTGGAACTAGACATAACCCACTGAGTCCACTGTGGGATCAATCTGACAACCTACTGAACTGTAAGCCCTTTACCTCCAAGCTACATCATGTGCCCCTCATATTCAATGTGTATCACCATAGTTCCTTACAAGTCATGAATACTGAAATGTTTTTAAGTTTGTGATTTACCAACGACAGGCATCTAGTGGTGAAAGCACCTGCTTAACATATGGTTGATTGGAGACTGATTCCTATTAGTGAGCCACTAAAGATTTTCCCATTTAAAAATGTTTTCCAACACTGATATAACCTTTAATGTGTTGAATGCATCATAAAATATTAAACAAATAAAGCATTACCCCCACAGATATGTAACTGAGATTTTCCCATTTAAAAATGTTTTCCAACACTGATATAACCTTTAATAAAAATGTGTTGAATGCATCATAAAATATTAAACAAATAAAGTATTACCCCCACAAATATGTAACAGAGGTTTTTTTTGTCCTTTTGTCTGAATGTTAAGTGATTTTATAACAAAAAACAAGCTGTGGATAATTAGCTTATAAGTTTTTATTTTCTCTTCACAACATAAATTCGTGACACAGGTACATAACACAAGTCAGGTATAACCTGCTTTATAAAACACAAGAAAACACCACATTCAAAACAAGATGATTAAAATAATTTGTGAAAAATATTTCTTCTAAAATAATCCAATATCCTTCATTAATAAAATCAAAGCAATGCACAGGTGAAATTTAATGATAAAATGGCTCCAAGTATATTTCTGTATTTCATGTGAAAGGAGACTGCATGTTCACAAGTTGGTAACATCTACTGCACATGGAGAGTTCAACACAAAAACCAATAAACGCCATTTTCGATTTTTTTTGTTACCTAAAACTGCCACTTTCTAGCTAGCTATATGTGCTTTTCATCCTATAAGCAAGTCATTTTGTTACAGTAACCGATGTATTCTCTGTATTAAGCTCTTAAATTACGTGTTTTGTTTCAAAAGCCGATAAATCACACATTCAGTTTTATTCAAATAATGATAAATCTAATCTGCCAATCAGTGTGTTAAAATTTATCAAAATGGTGGTGGTCGATATTTTCTTCAATCTGAAGTATTAACATTTAACAATTATACTTACATTCAAATGTATTAGATTTAATAACTACATTTAATAAAATCATTTATATGCTATGTACCCGGTATATAACATATAAATTGTTTTCTTTGTATTTGTATTCAATATTATCATCCTATCACGCCTATATGTGGGACACCGATGGTGTAATGCACAGTTTGGTAGTCTGAGGAAGATTTTGGAAACACTTCAGTGAATATTGTACCGAGAATTCCCAACCCCACCTTTCCAACTCTCTGTTACAGAAGGAAAGACTGATTGCGACAGGTGTGTGCTACAAAAAAAAGAAATAATATGTACCCAAAGGTTTATATGGCTATGATATGAACAGCTGTGTTTATCACCATAGTTTCCATCATCAACATTAAAACTACACAAAGAGGCGAATGAAAGTAGTGATTATTAGCTAGAAAATGCAAAGAATATCAGTATAAAATACTGCACCGAGTAACTTAAATGCCATAATGATTTTAGTTAAATTACTTAAGGTAACTTATATGAGCATTTTTGATATGTTGTGGATTTGTTGCATTTTGCAAAAACAACTAATGAATGAATTTATTGGTTTTTGCCACAAAATACAATAATACATTGCTGTTATTTATGAAATTTACAAACCTAAATTTGTGTCATTCAGTCGTTTAGTTACATTAGTTGCCTCAATTCAGAATTACCTTATATGATATTGATAAGTTGTATATGACTAACATAGCAGAAAAATTAGTTTTAAACAAATTGACTAAAGTGGATGTATTGGTTTTTGCATATAAACTCTTCACATCAGTCTGTATTTGGCTAGCTTCACTTCTCACATGCTGCAGGTGCGGTCAACTGCAGTGTTGAGAGAGTGGTTTCGGTACATCCCACACACACCGAGATTCTGAAATATTAATAATTACATCACAGTAAGCCATTGGGAAATACACATTTGTAATTTCATTATAAGTACTGGTAAGCAATTGAAGATGAGTTTATTGAACTATTGTAACTATTCATTTGCTTTGTTTTTAAAAATTGTTGGTGTGTTGTTGTTTTTAAAACATCATCAGTCACCTATTAATAATGAATGTGGATGCCTTTCTTTTCTTCTATTGTATTTGTATTATTTGTATATGACATAATACTGATTAAATAAATTAATGCATAAATGAATGAATATATAAATAAAAATCAAACAAACTGCAAATAACTAAATGAATAAAGGAATGAGTAATAAAATATATAACTTTTTCCATATAATATATATATATTTTTTTAAAGTTTTACTCAATTAACAATACAGTCACAAAATAGAAAAACACACAAAAAATCCACACCACATTTCCCAAGCATTTAAAAATTACAATTATATGGCTACATTTCCCCATACAACCATTTCACTATACATCAACATGCTTATGTTTATAATGGTTTGAAGTAATCATCCATCTTATATGAATGGTACAGGTAACAATAACAAAGCAGAAACAAAAAAATCTGATTTAAAACTAAAAAATACAAACCTGAGAAAATTGCTGAGATTTGGCATGAAAACAGGTTGGCATGGTGTGAACAGAAGGAGCTTTTGATCCGTATTCTTGAGTGGTCGTTCTGTACATCGGGTGCTGAGGTTTAGTGTACGGCGTCTTGAACCATTCTACAAAATAAAACAAAACTCAAACATTATTATACTTTAACTGGCAATGAAAGCATTAAACATTATTTATTTAACATTTAAAAGAAGAAAAGTAAATTTAAAAAAAAAAAAAAAGAAATCCTGCTTGCTAAATGGTTAACAAAACAGCACATTATTGTCATTATATTGGTACATAAACTAAGGAGACAGTATGCAGTAATACATTTTTGCAGGTTAAGGCTGGAGTGAAAATAAAATTATATTAATATATAAAACTCAAAGATAATATTTAGTGTGTCAAATTCCTTTGTTATTTATATGCATATCACACAGTGAAACTATATATTTCAATATTTAACATACCCTAAGAATTATAGCAAGGATTTGTGAAAAGGTTGAAAACAACCGATTCCCTGATGACCAGTAATTTTTTTTTTTTTTATAAATTACATTTCAGTGTGTTTAACATGAATATGCTGTCTGTTTGTCTGTGTGTGTACACATATTTGTAAAACAAATTCTTGCAAATAGCTCATTTAGTATATAATTATTGAAACAAATGTGATATAGTCCAAAAACCCAACATAATCAGGTATCTTTTGATATAACATACGGTATACCATTTATTTACATAAGCTATAGGTGTAATCAGTCTCACAAACCTGTTAAACATTTTAAAACTAATATTATCAGTTTATCTTGTAAAACTGAAGTGTTTTTTTGGAAACCAGTGCAAACAGAATCCCAATGACAACAAACAATGGCATTCAGATACTTTAAATTAGATGGGTAAGTAATGCACTTTTATATATTTATTAGTAACATTTTTGTTATTTCCAAACAACATTTCCTTTTCATTCAAGGCAAATAAATATTGGCAAAAACATTTCAAATATTTTGTCTGACAATACTTATTTATCTTACCTGGATTATCAAAGCGTGCTGGAATATCCTTTGTTCTGTAAACATCAGAGGTTTTTGTACCCTTCGGTACACCACCTGGACCAACTTCTACGTTCTCTGTCTCAGTCTTCTGAAAAAACACAAACAATATAGTCATTAATTTTAATACTCACAATTACAAAAGGTACATAGAATTTCGAAACTGGGTAACAAAATGTCGGCTCTCAACAATTTATATTTTCACTGTTTATTTTTACATAGTGCAATATTCAACAAGAGATAACATGCGAGTTTGCCATTTTGATCAATAGTGAGCCACCAGAAATGAAATGTGGGATAAGGGTTTTACATATGTGATTTCAAATGTGGTTGAACATAGTTCAGTTCTGTATTAGAAAATGGAACTTTAAATATAATTTTTTTTATGTAATAGTAAGCATTTAATGATAAACAAAAGGGGATGTTGATATATTACTATTTTTGTCAAAATTACACACCCGCTTGTAATGCTTCGTAATCCTAGACCATACCCTCCCAAAAAATATTATGTAACGTTCATAAATACCCTGCCCACTTCAACACAGACAATATTTATTTATTTATTTATTATTTAACAATGCTGTAAACACATTTTTATTAATGATTATATCAGCGTCCGGAACATTTTAATCCGAAAAATCCTTAGTGGTTATCTGTCAGAGATCAATCTCAGATCAACCTTGTAACAGATGGACTATAAACCACTAGGCTATCAAGGTGACCCAAAGGTGCAGACAAAGCAACATAGCAATGTTTTTATTTATACCCATGAGCATTATGTTGAGGTCATTAAAGTGACACATTGATAAAAATGGTTCACAAAGAAACATTATACCAGTCTTTAATTGAAGGATATGGACAAGCCAACACAAAGTTGTTCCAAAAAATGCTTCAACTTAAGTTGCCAAAGGTTGGAAGTCAATGAAAAAGTATAGCACATTTAAAAGATAACCAAAATTGGTATGTAATGCTTTTTAATACATCCCTAGCCCTTACACGTTGTGATATTTAAATGGCCCCTAAATAAATGTAAAATTCAGTTATATTTATATCTGAACATAACATTTTATTTTGTACAATTTAACCCAGAAACTGTACCTTTAAACTGAAAAAAAGAAAATGAAAAAAAAATGGTTTGGGTAAAACCTGTTGATATTTTCCATAGCAACAATGTTTTTAAATGTAGCCTGATGTTTAACAAAAAAAAAAAAAAAATGTATATATAAATTTAAATAATATCATCAACACTAACAACAGTGTGAAATTGATTTTAAAAATAGTTTTCACTATTTCCAAAACCTACTATAACTGCACAACTGCATTTTTACATCACGGGAAAATAATTTATACTTCTCATTTAACGTATTTTCGAATGTGTCGGTATGTCGTGTCAAGCAGAATTTTTTTTAGGCCTAAACTTTGTTTTGGATAAAATGTTGGTATCAATCAAGTACTCATATCATTTAATAAGCACTCCAATTAATAACATATATATATATATTGAACAATAAATTACCTGTTCCTTTTCTTGCGCAGATTCCATCTTTTATGCCTGTTGACTAACTAACAAGCATGTATAAATATAGTATAAATATGGTAAATAACCTGTTGTTATAGCGACAGCAATTTTACGGAAAATACCGAAACCTTCCAAAAATCCACAATCTTTAATGTTTTGTATAATAATGTATATTTCTTACAACAAATATAGATAATGAAGAAAAATATTATCATATATTATATGTATTACTAGTAATATTTATTATTAGGAACATATTAGCGAATTACGAAAATGATCGAAGTATCCCGATTACAGTAACGATACAGCGCCATCTTCTGGCGAATTTGTTGTTTACTTCACGTTCTAAAGAGTTATCTATCCTTCCGGCTAGTGCACAAAATCCCTCCTGCTTTTGTTGCTTCCTTGGTTTCTTCATTCAGGAAGTCAATATAACTACTGAACTAGCCAGTCAAATCAAATGACAGTTGTGTGTTACCATACTAGACACAATGGCCAACATAAGTCAACATTTACTTGATGATGAGCAGGTAAGTAATTGGTTAGAGCCATTGTAATGGATTATGTCACTTGTTTAGCTTGGGTCTTGGGTTTTAAATAGATAATGAAATGCACAGCCATGCTGTTAAAATGGGCCATAATTTTTAGGTATAGTCTACATAATATTTTTTTTATTATGTATTTAGAACAATTAATTGGATCCAGTTACATTTACCATATAAGAGGAATTTGTGTTCAGGCCTAAACACATTTCTAAACTCAAACTGAGCCACAAGAAGTAGACTCGCAGCCAGTGATGTTTCCATTCAATATCAACAATTATTCAATAGGTGATCACAAAATATTTTGATATTTTGAGCAAGATTAATAGTGTTGCCACTGATTACGTCGATGTTAAATATATGTGACTAATTGCAGTGAAATCTAATTCCATTTAGGTTTTTAGAAAACTATAGGCCTATGCCTATGGTAAGATTTTGATGATAGACATTGTGAAAATGATTCACAATTAAATTAAAGTGCAGTTATGCTTTTGTTTGAACATGGAACCATTTATAACATTTAAACTAGATGGTATACTATAGGGCTTCTAGAATTTTCTAAAAAAAATCAGTAGCCATGGTATCATTATTAAAACCCCCCAACTCTGAATGAAAACACAGAGCCCAATACTGAAAATCACTAAGCCAGGGCGGTAGGGCCACCATAATCTATTTAAGCTCTTTAAACAGTAGACTATATCTTGATGGACTAAATCTGAGTGTAACCCCATAGTTCATATATTATTGAACAGGGGTCTGAGTCATTTACATTTAAAGAAAGACAAATGCTATAATAATCAAATATATATTTTTTTAATTATAAAACATACTGAAATTACAGTTGATGTGGATAAGGAGTCAGTTATAATTCACCCTTATAAAAGGATATTTTTTTTGGTTATGAGTATCAATACATGAGTTGTTTTTTTTACTAATCTTTTGAAACTCGACATAAGACATGAACAAATTTCATCCAAACACTTACCGGTATGTACTATGTGAAAATATGTTATATTTTACCAAAGCATAACTTTGTTATGGATACAAAAAAGCAACACAAATAAACTTGTTTATTCAGTAATACAAAATCACTACTAAGAAAATATGCAAACAAAATAGCTGAAACGTGGTTTCATGTGTTAGTTGTGCAACTAAGAAGCCCTATTTTGTTTTGTGCATAGCTGTCAGTGTCAAGTTTGAATTGTTGGTTTTGCCATTTGAAATAAAATAAAAAAAAATTCCCACAGAGATTATCACACATAAATTTTTATTATTTGGTACTTTACAATAGCTGTTAAAAAACACTTTTTTGCTCCTTCATTTATTCATCTTTTTTCTTCTTTTTTGTGTTTGTATTTGACAAGAAGATGGGATCAATAGGGGAGGTTGAAAGGTGAGGGCAGTTTGTGCTCCCACACTTTCAAAGATATTCATATTCCCCTGCTTGTACCTTTGTTCACCCTATGCTAGCTAGATTTCAGTGCCTGTTTAATAATCAACATTTTTTAATTTCAGTGGTAGTTTTTAAATGGTACTGAACATGAACCATCCATACCTAAAATGAATTACCAATTGTGCATTAGCAATACGAATCAAAATAACACTTTAAAAAAAACCTAATTATTGGTATTCTCTCTTATCATGGATTTAGTTAAGCCTTTGAGATCTGAAGTTATAACTGGATGTGTATTTAGATTATATGTAACTAACAACTAACATCATTTATTTCTTTTTCAGATGGAGATTTTAGGTATCGTGAATATTGTGACATCTTCCTTAAGGTAAGAGTTTTGACCTTTGACATGTTTTATCCTATTTGAAACATACAATAATAGATAATAATTATTGTGAATTTGATATCCATGTATAATTGACAACTGTAGGCATATTAAGAGGTTTGAGCATGCGGATCAGGTAATATATTTATAATAATTATTATACTTTACTGTAAGCAATTCATTTGATACAGAAGAGTTTTGAGAGAGAGAGGAGGTGAAACATAATTACTTGTTATTTTTTATAGTAAAATTAGTATGGATATATGGATTTTATAACAACCACTGAAATAACCAATTGTTACAATGATTTTATGTTGGCCTCATTAACACAGTGGGCGAGTAATCAGTTATAATTACAGTGAAAGGATCTGTGTTAAAAAATCGTCAGTTAGCCTCTTCTGAACACGCATTTGGTTTGTGTCAGTTACACAACCAGTAATTTTCTCTTTTTTTCCTACAGTTTTGTTGGATCTGGTTCTATTATAATGTGCTCCATTTGTCACAAGAAAATATGTTTTCCAGAGGTAAGTAAAACTTATAATCTGTATCTAATATACTACATTTTAAAATTAGTTTTCAATTAATAGTTTTTACAAATTTTTTTTTAATACAAGCCTATAATAATCTTATACACTTGATCTACAAAGAATATGAATTAAAAGATTGTTACACTTTTAAGACAAATTTAATTCACTATTTGTGTTTTTTAATATGAAAAATGTATTGAGTGCACCATTAAAGCATTTGTTTCTTTCTGTATTACTTATTGACAACTAATGTTGTTGTTATTATTATTATTAATATTAATATTATTATTTATTTATAAAACAAATTAAAAATTATTATTATTATTATTATTATTATTATTATTATTTTTATTTTATTTTATTATTATTATTATTTTTTTTTTTTTTTGACTTGACTTGACACATATGCTTAACACAAATTACAAAGCAAAGTTTTCTCTCAAATGTCCAGGTGTACCCACTGTTCCAGTTGTCAGTAGCAGATATGCTTGCCTCGGCCATCTTTGCAGCAAGCACAATACTGTTCATGTTAAAGGAAACCAACTTCCCTGGGTCTTCCGGTCCATGTGATTACCTCTCTGCATTCATGACGGTAATTATTATGATTATTATTATTATTATTATTGTTTTATTATTTATAATGTTATTTATATTATTTTTATTATAATTGTTATAATTGTTATAATTGTCGGAGTTTGATTGTAGCCATTATATAATACTATAATTTGTGTTTTTTCAGAGTTTTTATATAAGCACACTCTGTTTGACAATGGCATATGCTCTGGAGGCATTTCTGAGGATTCGAATTCGTCTGGGAGAAGAATCCACTAACAGCAAGACCAGAGTGGTATGGAATGCTCTGTTTTTCTTTTTCTTTTTGTTATACATGTATGGTTAAGCTGAAAAGTTTTAGGCATAAAGAATTGCTCAAAGCACCTTTCATTTAAGTTTCATTTAAGTGAAATGTTTATAATTGCTTTAACATTAAAATGTATCAGTTGTTATTCCCCCAATATAGATTTAATAATGATGCATGGAAGATCTATGATGATTTAAGACGTCAGGTAGCCACTGGGGATTTTTCTAATTAAAATTAATGTTTCCGATGCTGATATAACCATTAATAAAATATAGATTGAGTGTGTCCTTAAATAAAAAAAATTATATTATTATTGATGATACATTTTATCTCCTATGTTAGCTTCTTGAATTAATATTGCACAATTCTTTCAATACTAGTACACAATTTAAAGATTTTTAAGACAAGAGCATATTTGAACAATCTTTTGAACATGTTAAAATGGTAACAGATATGATTTAAAATGTGTTGATGTATTTAGAAAATAAATATTAATCTTGTTTTCTTTCAGAAAAAGCCTGTAATTCATACATACATGCATATTGTTTATGGATTCTGTTGGTAAGTAGAATATCTACTATAACTTATTTTATTATTTAAAAATATGCTTACTAGTAAATGTGTAAGGTGTAAGCTGTGCCAAATATAAATCTGTCATCAACTAATAGAAATTTATGATAAGAATAATAGTGTTGAAAATATTTACTTTCAGTATTAGTAATGCTTGTAAACTAGATTATGTTTAAAGTGATTATTTCAAATTTACTATAATGGCAGTTTCTGCCAAAAATAGTTATTAAATATTACTTTGAAATAGAAAGATGAAATTATTTCCTACATGCATGTAAAATATATCAAGCAAATAATGTCTTTTATATTAAACAAATTAGTTGTGAGGAGAATCTATCCGGAGTGACATTCTAGTTTTAACCGTGATGTCACGGTTTTATGCATACAGATTACACAATAAATCTAAACTACAAGATGGAGGCAAAAATGCCAACTGGAAAGGCTCCAGTGCATAGGGTGACTGAATCAGAAAAACAGACAGAATATGATCCCAAACTAAAGAGAGAATCATCACTGTGCTATAATTAGCCACAAATATTTGAGAAAAACCAGCTGTGGTAAAAAAAAAAATTTGGAGTTAATTATACAACAAATAAATATTAGATCTATTAATATGTTGTTACTTATAATAAATAAACGTAATAATAACAAAATATTTGGTTTGTAATTATGATATAGCCACTTTAAGGTGTGTTCTCACTATGTGATGTATCACACTGACTTATAGTATTTAAAAAAATAAAAATAAAAATGCTGTGATTTATGCGATATATTATATTTTTGTCATTGAAATATTTTCTGTATCAGTGTATATTGATTTGTCTATTGTATTTCAGGATATTCCCTCTGCTTATTGGGATCATTCTCTTGGTGTTCACCCATTTTATTGATAAAAGCAGCAATTCAACACCGTTTCCTTCACTGATACCTCACCAGTGCTCCACGTAAGTGAACAACATTTCTTCATAATATATTCCTCTTTCCTGGGGGTTTATTTAATTATTTCTTTTTAAATTTATTTAAAAAAAAATTATTCACAATGACACTGTAATAGTAAAAACAGTGCAGACACTTAATTATTGAAGTTTATTCTTATTTTTATCAGGATAATATCTTTTAATGAGTATATTTCCTAAAGAAATAGTTTTTGAAGTTCAGTTAACAATATGCCAAAATATCTTACCTCAGAGAACTCTGAAATGGATTTTTAAAACATAAAACTAATCTTAAAGAGTTTGCTATCA
>JAVCKW010232085.1:0-11548 GCA_034780715.1 Peltospira delicata | reverse complement strand
TAAATAAATAAATAATAATAATAATAATAATAATAATAATAATAATAATAATAATAATAATAATAATAATAATAAAAAAACACAAATAATGTCTGGTAGATGAAATCAAATGCAATGTTCTGCTGATCAAATTAATGTTAATGAAATTAATGCATAGCTTTTTCAGTATAAACTGGTGATACAGATTACCTAATGATAGCTTCATAAATATGGATCCTATCTACTAAAACATACCTGCATGCCTAGCAACCTCATATTTGTACTTGCCCCCACTGATTTTCACTGGAGGACAAATGTTAGTTTCTATCTCTGATATGTAATACAAATAACTAAGTCAACATTATTTGGTGTACCCAAAAGCAATTTAATGCGATTCTTAAACATGCTGCCACCATTACCAGCTCATAACACCATAGGCCATATCCCATCAGTAACAGTTGTGATCAATGAAAACTAATGAGCAATTAATATTTAGCTTCTAAGAAATGTGTAGTAATCTTTCAAATTTCAAGTATGCATTATGACATGCCATTAAAATCAAATCTTTCCTGAATTAACAACTAGATGTATTAAAGTGTTTTGTAAATGTGATGTGCAAAAAGTGTTGCTAAAATTCCATCTTTTGTTATTCCAGAAGTTTCACTAAAGAACAAAAATGATTTCTCAACAACTCAGTGTTTTAAATGGAGATATACACCATCACTTGGTCTTCACGATGATGTTCCAGATGAAGTACCAAAGTATGAAGGTATGAACCAGAGTTACGTTTAATGACTGGAAAAGATTTAACTTATTAAATTATACAGCACAAGGGTGCATCCATAGTCTAGTGGCGAAAGCACCTATGTGTCGTGTGAATGATCTGGGTTTGATCCCCGTCAGTAAAACACTAAGGGTTTTTTTTCTATTAAAAATATATGTGAAACATTGATATGTCCATTAATAAAAATGTGTTGAGTGTGTTGTTAAATATTTTGAAACAGCACATATCTTGAACAAGAATTAACACATATTCTTTTCTGTTTAATGTGATACTATAAATTACTAGAGAAATTTTTGCAACAAACAGCTATAACTGCAATTTATTATCAAACCCAATTGTTCAGTAATTAATTTAATTATACATACCTGTATTAATGTGGTGTATTCTACTATTTACAAAGATAGCTATAAAGTGACAACACTGTATCTTCACCCCAGTTTTTGTTCAGTTGTTCACCATTTATCTCATACAAAATATAAATATTGTAAACGGAAATGGAACATTTTAAACTACAGTAGTCACATTTGAGATAATATTTTGACTGTCTAATATTTAATATTTTATTAGGCATCATCTGTAAGCATTCTAGCTCACTGGATTTCCTTATTCAAGACATTTTGCTTTAATTAAACATTAAATTATGGTCCTCAATTATTTTTTGTTATGTAATGATGCTCAAAAACATTATACCCAGCAAAAGGTTGACAGTATTTGAGTACTACAAGGCTGAACATTGCAACATGAGAAATGTTTGTTTAGGAAATTGAAATAGTATCATTTGTGCTATGTACATCCAAAAATCTAATGAATCCAGGAGTCCTTATAATCAGACAAGACATACATATTTGAATTATTATATATGAAGAGATTACTGGATGGCATAATTATAGGAAAAACAGCATTTGTTAAGTAATTTAAATATACCTTTGCCATACCTAATTTTTTCAGTTGTGCTAAGGAATATTAAGAATACATTTAATTCAAGTAATACATCATAACCAATGAATGATAGGCATATTATTATGGTATTTTGGAATGTGGGTGAGTGTCACTTGGCAATCTGTTTTTGCACGCATGCATGTCATGGCCCAATTACCTATGCATTAAATTAGGAGATAAACGTATTCTGATTTGAAATTGGAGGTAGTTTATTGTGAATTCCTTCACTGATTTTGTTTCTTCACTTGTATTGGTGTTTTTATCACGAATAGGTTCCATTCCGTCATCGAATCATTCAAGTTTAATATTTGTTTCCAAACTCAAAATATCACCCAAAATTCCCAGGTCAGTATTGTTGACATTTCTATTACTACACAGAAATCAGCCTAATTAAATCAGAGGTATTTTATCGTGGATTTATTACCTCTAAATTTAGGCAAGTAACCAATCAGATTTGAGTATTTTTCAAAGTCATGGTAGAATCACTTTTAATACAGATGTAGTTCACTACCTTTTTATCATTGATACAGTATGTCTCTTTAATACCAAATGTATTCCATAGCTAAATTAAATTAACAATATTTTTTCTAATGCATTTTTCATCTTACAGACAATCTTAGAAATCTTCCTATATTAAAAACCTGCTCAAGACCTATTCGAATTGGACTATCCCGAAGGCAAAGGACAGCAAGACTGCATTCAATTCCTGGGAAGAAATGATGGACCTACTGCAAGATAACATAAAAAAGGACAGTTATTGTTGTTATTTGATTTTAGTTTAACTAACTGGGACTAAATTATTTTATAATTTTATAATTATTTTTTTCAGTTCTTGTTCAGTTGTTCTAGGGCTCATCATAGCAAAACATCTGTGATACTGTAAAAAAAACAAAAAAGGTATTAATATTTATTATGTTTATTGTAAATTATATGTAACTTCAACTTGTTATAGGTTAATTAAATAAAATGAGGTAATTATATATTTTCACATATCTCTTTTTAGAATATGTTAATTTCTGGGCTTAATTTGTTTTAACAAATATGATTAAGTTGTATAATTTTGTTATTTGCTTCATATTATTGTTATTTTCAATTAATTACAACACAAAGTATCCACAGTATGATATAGTTTAGATTTTACATAATTTAAAATCATATTAAGCTGTTATTGATCTTTCATAAAATACAACTACTTTATTAATTATTGATGCTATTATAATTTACACACCATAAAATAAAACCAGTAGTAGAAGATTGGGGTAGAATGGGGGGGGGGCAGAAGTTAAACAATGAAATTGTTTCAGCAATTATTATTTGCATGTGTAAGAAGCACATACACTAAGTAAATGTTTGATGTTTTTGGGGGTGTGGGTTTTTTGTTGTTCTTTTTCAAACTGACAATGATAGGAGTTTGGTGTTTATCACTGCCTTCCAAAATGTAACAAAGGCAACCCAGGAAATAGCAACAGTTTAAATTTAAAATAAAATAAAACCCCCACAAAACTCCACAAATCTCATCATGAACCACACAGAGAATGCAGAAATGAAGACTAAAACACTAGTACATGTACAATAGGTATATTTGCCATTCTGGATAAACTACAACATGACACAAAATGTAAAGAATAACCAGTGGACATTTTAGCATAATATATACTGATTTGTTTTCGTTGGTTTTCAAAGTGCTTAAATGTAATTAACAATTAAACATACCAGACACCAGTAATTTTTTTCTTATATGTACATAATATCATGTACCACAATTTAAAATATTCTGAGTTGAACTTTAAAAAAATCTCAGAATATATTTTTATGATAAAACTATTTCAGTTAACATCATCATAACCAACATTGCTTCATCTTTAAAAGGCACTTTTAAAAATTTCCTCTTGACTTAAATTGTTACTAACTGGAATTATTCACTGATAAGCTTTATGGTACTGGTACATACAAATATTTATTATATGCATAGCAATGAAATATTTAAAACTGTAGGTATTTCACTGAAAGTTAAATTTTCACTGAACTTTAGTTACAGTCAAAAAGGATATTCATCTTTATGGTTGGAACTATGTTCAGGTTAACAAGTTCATACCTGTATTACCTTCCTTAGGAAGTAGATGATTGACATTTATAGACATAATATATATTTGAATTATCTCCTTACATCTTCTAGATTCCATGCTGTATTATGTGTTTAATTATAAAATTATATAAATCAAGGTTCACATAATAAATATAAATTACATTGTGTGCAAGTGTTCATATAATTTCAGTTGGTTTCAATAAATAATAAATATATATAATTTCTAATATTTGTTTGTTATCCACTTCTTTTTCTCTCACACAGGGATCTTGTCATCACTAGGTAGTCAATGTTGTCAATTTAGTAAAGGGTTACTCTGTTTTTACTATTTTATTATTAGTGATTTTTAAAATGTATTTGATTTTAGGAAAAATGTATATAATAAATGTATTTGTTTTCTTGCTTTAACAAAAAAAATTGCATATGAATTTTTTGCCAACTTGTGATGTGTGAAAACATTTTCCCTCATTGCTTTGCAATTGAAAATATTATTTTTACACATCTCAACTTGACATAGAAATCACATTCAATTAAAATTTTTTATTAAATTTAAAAAAGGATCTATATATCTTTAATAGTTATCAAAGCCAAACATTGTATCTCTGCATATGTCAATATTGATGTGATGCTATATACCAATCTGATATTGTTTCCATTATTTGGCCATATGCCAGTGTGATCTCACTTTTGTTGCATTAAATAATTCAATTTGTTTAAATACTGCTTACAAATAGATGTCAATCAGAATTTTATATACATGTATAAATTGTATATGGTCATTTTTGTAATTTTCAATATTTATCAACCATCATCATTTATCAGTTGAAAAGGGTGTTAATGATTTTTTTTTTTTTATTACTATTAAATTCTGATACACTTTTAGTTTTTGTTGTTATAAACAGTCAAACAAAAAAGCAAAGAAACTCCTCTTAGTGGATTTCTGATATTAACTGACTTTCTACTCGTAAAACCTAATAACACTTCTTCCATATGAATATTTTTCTAAACCACCTTGTTACTCAACAAGATAATACTAATTTAAATTCATTAGCAAAATAAGTATTTAAAAGATTACTAAAATAGCACCAGATCACTGCTAATAATATTGCTATGTTGATAAAGGGTCATGCTCCTATGCACCTGATTTTTTAATGATCTATGTGGTTTATATAAATCTGAGTGTGTGTGTGTGTGTGTGTGTGTAATTTTGTGTATGAATATATATGTGTTTGAATGTAGATATGTAACAAATTGTTTATTTACACACAATACATTGTACAATATTGCTTCAATAATGAAAGCACTGTAACTATACAATAAACACATTTACAATGCATAATGATTGTACATGTCAAATTTATAAAATCTGACAATATCAAATTTGTAAAATTTAAAATAGTGTTAAAGACATACAATTTCAACAAATAAATATGATAAAATGCACTTAAAAATAAATTCATGTGCTTATATTAATCTGCATACATGAAGCGTTTTAATAAAACTCAGCTCATCAAAATACTGTATCATAAAATTATACTATTGTCCAATTTCTCAATTAAAAATCTATAAAACCTTTTCGTAGTACTATTAAAATAATACATTTATATAAAATTACTACATCAAATGTTATAACTATGACAAGTTTCACTGTGCTGACTCATCATTTTGTTTCATAATAACTCTGAAACAAACCATTTGGTAAAGTTTAAATCATTTCTCTCTCTCACAATAAATTGCAAACTTAAAAATCAAGCAAAAATGCTTCCTTTTTAACAATAACAAAACCAGAAAGAGGAAGTAAGAAGTTACTTTTATCTGTTATTATTGCATTTAAACAAGAATACAGAACTTAAAATACAAGATTGTATTTTATTCCATGCAATGGGTTAAATTTAAATGAAATAAAATAATGTATTTCAACATTTGGGTGGGCATAATTATATTATTCTATGATCTTTTGACTTGAAATCTTATATTTAAGCATTTACATTTAAATTTATTTAAAACTTCTCAAAACAAAGACATGCAAGAGACCAGGAATATTCTATATTTTTACCACACCACTTTTGTTATTATAAAGAATGATAATGAAACATCTAAAGATGTTCTATAAATTCATCTTGTAATCAAACATTGTTAAAAACAAAAGTAATACTTTTCATCTCTCAGTTATTAATTGGTTATTAAAAGGGAATCTAGCTGAGCAACACTGGAATTTCCTTTTCTTGTAAAATAAAGCAATGTCACTGACTACAGATGTTCTAAGTATTTCTCACTTACACATTGTGAACAATGAGCTAAACTGTAAAATTACATGTAATATATGTGATCAATTATAAAACACCTGCCTAAAGGTGAGACCATATTCTACAGATTGTTTAATGTATTTAGAATTGATAGGCATACATTAAAAATATTAAGTTTAACAGCAAAATAATAATGATTTAGCATTGTCTAATATTACAGAAATCAAATTTTAGCACTAAAACTGCAATACTAATAGAAAATCTTCTAACAAATTCTGTCAGTGAGCAATTAGTACCCAGACACATTTAAGAAAAAGACCCACAACAACTGTAGAGTAAGATGTTCATAGTAAAATCCATTCAACATCAAGTCCATAAACACAAATTAGATTGTCTTGATTTTAAAATTACTTGACTTTTAAACAAATATGATTGCTTTGGTATCAAACATGAACTGATCCTAAGGTATCCATATCATGTTTGGCTTTTGGAAAGAGTCTTGGCTTTCCTGACACTACATAGCCACTTAATAATCCTTGCATTTCTCTCTACAGCTGATGTAGGGGTAACTGATTTGTCAGTATCTGCCTGTATATCAGAAAGTCCAGCATCACTTTTGGCATAATCGCTACAAATACTTCGAGTGTCTGGTGAATCCAGGGAGCTGACACTGTCAAACAATGCATGTTTCTTGTGAGCTTCCTGTTGTCGTAACATTGGATCTAAAACATTTTTCTCTAATCCCATCTGACTAAAAAATACTTCTAAATCAGCACTTGCCCGTGAATAATGCGGATTGTAATCTGATGAATCTGAACCATTTCTTGCATGACGGCAGTTTATAGCTGAATGAGATCTGTGCACCAAAACTCCACTGTTTTGCATAAAAAATTCATCTCTTGACAAACGAGCACTCAAATCATTCGATGAATTGTTTTGTACTGAATGAACCTGAGTTTGGAACATTTCTGTATCTGTCTGACTTGACCAGCTGGACAAAGGATTATGATTTGATTTATGTGTGTTAGCAGCACAAGTCTTTTCACTATCCACTCCAATATTGGCATGTTCATGAGAAGTCTTTTCACCATTTTCTGACATGCTTGGTTTTGGTACCCCGATTCTGCCAGATGAGATCTCTCTAGCAGCTTTTTCAGGTTCTTTTTCTCCACTATCTTGCAAGTCTCGTTGAATCAGAGAAAGGTCATACTCTGATTTAGATCGAAGAGGCTGCTTAGTTATTACGGACTGTAACCTGAAACAGTAATTAAGAAAATCAATATAAAAGTTACATCAGTAAGCTATGAGCTTTTGTATTATATTACCTTTTAGCAATTTCTATTTCAATTCACAATTATGGCAAAACCCCAAGAAATATAATTATATAAAATATTATGTTTCTAATATATTAATGATAAAAATTTATTTTGTTAGTATTGTACAGAATCTAGGTGATTGACACAGCTGTATTTGTTTTTAATTAGTTAATGAGTGTGGTCGCTGTTTTGCTTGTTTTATCTGCTTTATTATTATTATTATTATTATTATTATTATTATTATTATTATTATTATTATTATTTTTATTATTAACTTCACTAATTATCTTGCTTTCAGATCTAAATATGTTTGAGAAAGGTAAAGATGTGTTTTAAATAAAACATAATTTTAATAAAATAAAGTAGTACTATCCTGTATTTTATTATAATTTTTAAAAATCCAACAACAAACAAAAAACCCACTAAATTTTATAATCAACTAATGAGCTACAAAACCCCCACACCAATCAACAATGTTGTATGGTGCAAATGAAGCTGCCATTGCGATACAAGTATTGATTGTGATGAAGATTCACTAAAAATATAACATAAATATAGAATGAAGTACGTCAGTGGTTTTAGCTTGATGAAATGTACTTTTATATCATATACTCTTAAGTCGAACTAATATGGTAAGCAGCAAAACAAAAACAAAACAAAAAAGGTATATACATTTCTAATTCATTAATAAAACTAAAATGTTTAATAGTTATCACAACAACCTATTTTAATAGAAAATGGAACATTAGATAGTAATTTGCTCATCACCAACATAGTTTTTCTATGTGTTAAAAATGTATGTGTAACAATTTATTTGACCTCAGTCAAATTTAACAGCAGTGAAAAACTACAGATATCAGTATCAATTATTATATAAATCAATCAATCTATCAATACTTTGTTCCTCTGCGATTATTTAGTGAAGAAATGCTGTGTTTATGTAACAGTTTAAGCTCATGGGTCCTGTTTAGTCATTATCAATCTCCATGTTCTATCTAACAGACCATTTAATTGCCATCATTCCATTTCTGTTATCTAATCAATACTACATGAGTGGGACACAGGCTGCTAAACGATGCCTGATACTGTTAGCTTTAGGAAATCAATGAAGATTATAAAACCTATATCCATCAGCAGAAAATTGTGAAAGCTGATGTTAGGTTGACCCAACCCTGTATAGCACTGTTTTGGGGAAAATTTTACAGAAAGGCAATGATCTGTTCTAAAATGATGGCTTGTATGGAGAAGTGAAAAAGTGTATTCTAACAAAATTGTATGGAGCATTTGGTACACAGCTTTTTCAATACTATGGGAGTAGTACACATTACTTGATTATTATTTATAATAATTACTACTTCTAATGTATTTAAATATGTATTTTAATTACAAGTCTGCAGATAAAGCAGTTTGATAGCAGTTGAAATGTGAAAACAACCATGACCCAATGCAAATTAATTAGCAAAATAATGAACTCCATAAATTGAATAAATCACACTTTGTCCTTTATATTAATTTATTATGTTCATTATTAAATATATTTCTGAAAACACTAACTTGTATAACTTTGAGTTCCAAAATGGACAAAACTGAAAGGATTTTCATTTATAAAATTTTAAATAGTTGATAAATAAAGTAACATATTTTAAAATAAAATCATAATAAAACATAATTATTAAATAATATACTTATTAGAGTGTAAGCTTTCTTTTGGCTATCAGTATAGCTGTATTAGTTCATGTTAAGATTGCCTAAGGTGGTAAGATAGTTTCAAGTAAACACAAGAAATCCAATAATTAACAGCATTCCTAGGATCTTTAAAAAAAGTTTCACCATTTTAGTATTAAAATGTAAAGTTTTGTCTCCTGACTTGAAGACAAAGGATTATTCATAAAACAAACTAAATTATAATTAAAGCATGGATTAATACATGATTGCACTTACAAATAACAACATATTATTTTAAAAGTAAATACTCAGTCTTATTTAGTGGATATCATGTGCTGTGATGGTAAATATTTTATTTGTTTACTTTACTGTTATCTTTAATAATTCACTAAAACCAAAACTTGATTATAATCAAATACTGCACTCTAATTGTATTAGCACTGAAAGAGTAGTAATCTTAAAATACTGACAGTGTTCAACATTAACTGTTTTTATTACTAGACCACTGGACTAGTATGTTTTAGAATTCATTATTTATAAATTGTTAATAAGACCAGTCGGACTAGACTGAACAAGCTTTTAAAAAGGAAATGTTGTTTGGACGTGCCTTAATGTTGAATCATGATTGACTGAACAAAATTATTTATTTTTAATAAGAGGTTCTGGTCAAACTAAAAACCACAACAAACATAACGAGAATTTTTATTTAAAATTATCAGTTGTGGGTCCCAACAACCCAGATGCGTGTTTGTGCTGTCAGTAAAAGGTGACTTTAGACTTTATACTAACCTTACAAGACCTAGTATTCAATAATTATTATCCAAATTAGCAAACTGTAACTGTGCTACAGTTAACACAAACCTCGTTTTGTGTATGATTTTGTTGTTCGGTTATACTGACTGAAATACCAAAGCCAGGAAATCCCATACCTGCTGATGTCATTTGAGCTGCCATGGTGCTGAAGGTCTGAATCAGCATTTCCTCGTAGGTACTGTGGCTTACTGGCTTCCAGCAGCTCCACAGCACTGCGTCTTCTGTGAGCTGCACAAAGAACAGACAGGGAACAATTATCACATGCCATTTACTCATCGGTTACACAGGATAACAGCAGGAGACACCCATACACCATAGCACACACTGGCATTGTGCCGGCAATCCCAGCACCTGAGGTAAAGCTAATAAACTATGTAATAACCCATCAGTCCGTTTTTCTATTAAGAATGTAATCAAGTTCCTCAATCAATGAAGCCAGATTTTCTGAACTATTTTGTGCATTGCCAACCAAGATAGCCTTTATATTGATGCACATAATTAGAAGAAGGAAAAATTACAGTAGCCAAGCTTCTTTGCAGCTCACATTATCGTAACTGGTGCATTCAATGCTGCAGATTCCAGGCAATTTTTGTTCCTAACAGCGTTGGTTTGCTAAGGCAATAGCTGGGTTTTGCAATGAGCGGATTGCAGTCAATCACTTTCTAGCCTCTTTTCTCCCCACTAAATATTAAAAAAAGGTATTCTAGTTTAAGCTATCTAGGTTAAACCAGTGTCTGAAGTGGGAAAGAATTTGCTTTTAACAACAATTCATACATTCATATATATATATATATAAATATCCTAACCCCAAATTTTTACATTTTACCATAATACAACCAGTCCCAATACGGAAAATATAAATATTTGTCAATTTCTAACATATATTTTTTAATACACTACTTCTTAACTACATTCCTAAAACAATATTTATATATGTGGTTTATGACTGATAACTACCCAAATTATTGATGAAATAATGATGTTGAATACATTGTTTATAAATAAATAAGTGAAAATAAACAAATACAAACGTGCAAATAAAATGTAACAGTATTGATTAGAATTTTTAAGTGTTAAGTTGGATTATAATAATGCCATTACTAGACGTACTAAATATAGACTGTATTCAAGAGACATTTTCAAGATGAGCTTACTCATGGTTTTGTCCATGTAATAAGATTTTACAGCTGGAAAGATTATCATTACAGGAATCTAATTATGTAGTGATAGGTTGTCTGATAATGTAAATGTATTCCTTTTTACAGTTAAGAATCAGTTTTTGATTACACTATAGTTTCTACCATTTCAGAGCACACACACACACACAAACACACACACACACACACACACACACACACACATTCTCTCTCTTGTCAAACATAGGCCTACTGCCACAAAGCAAATATGATAACTCCACCCTAAAATTTGACTGTTGGAAGGCTTGAGATAAAGATTTTGCTCTTGTATATTATGATTTGTATTTGTGTTTGTGATTCTTGCCACGAGGAGGAATTTTGCAACTTGTCTTATTATGTCCTATTAAATAGTGTTTAAATAAATAATAAATAAAATAAAATAAAAAGTTTTTTGAACAGTTTTAATTACTTTTTTTGGTCTAAATTACTAAAACCTATTGCCATTAGATATCATTAATTTTAAATGGTGTACTATGGTAACCTTCAACACAAACATTTGACATTATACTCAAGTATCACGTTAC
>JAVCKW010230974.1:0-11600 GCA_034780715.1 Peltospira delicata | reverse complement strand
TAGAGGATCTAGTACATGCTGCGTACCAGGGTACAATCTACTGTCAGAGAGTGGTGGCCAGCATCTTCATGGAACTCGCCTTCAATACAGACATCCGTCTTCAGCTCACTTCACGAAACATCCCAGGTTACTAGCAGTTGTTCTCCTAGTTAATATTAATATACTTTAATTTAATGATGCACTCGACACCTTTTTATTACGTTAACTGATGGTGCGGTGTGTCGTCAGATCAATCCCACCTGATGGACCCATTGGGCTATGCCTCATTCCAGCCAGTGCTCCACGACTGGTGTACCAAAGAATGTGGTATGTACTATCCTGTCTATGGGGTGGTGCTTAAAAATATATCCCTTGCTGCTTATTGGAAGGTGTAGCCTATGTAGCGGTAGTGGGTTTCTGTTCTATCAATATGGTCCTCAATCATGTGTCTGACGCCATGTAACCGTAAATAAAATTTGTTGAGTGCGTCGTTAAATAACATACATATATATATCTACCTGTTTATTAATGGTTATTTGACTCATATTTGTCGTGGTAATTAATAATAATAATATATTTTTTCTTTAAAGATGCACTCACCACGTTTTTAATTAATGGTTATGGTACTCATAGATCACCTCGATAGCCTAGTGGTGATTGCACTTGCCTCATAATAGTCAATCTGAGATCAGTCCCTTTCAAGCAGCCAGTAGTTTTTTTTCTAATTAAAATGTTTCTGATGCCCATATAACGGTTAATAAAAATGTGTTGTGTTTGTAATGAAAAAATATTATTATTTCATTTTGAAGTACTTGCATATGTCATCTTAATTAATAGTTTTTTTTATTTTATTATGCACTCATAGCATTTTAATAATGGTTATGTTACTCGCATTTGTCATGGTTATTTAAAATATATATAGAGGACTCATCACAAGTGTGTTTTTTTTTATGAAAAACATCTAAAAATATAGTTGATCAGTATTTGTAAGGGCTAAACTAAATTTTAGTTAATCAGTATTTGTCAAGGTTCAGCTGAGACAAATTTCAATCTGGAACACAATGTTGATAGTTTTCATATATAAAAATAATGTTACATCTTAATGTAACATGTGGATTAGTCTCCGTTAAAATCATGACAATAAATAGTTTTTTGTTGGTTACAAAAACGCCATATAGAGTATGGAAGTTACTTTTTACTTGACATATAAATGACTGTTTAAATGTTTAACTATTTGTTGTTGATGATTTTCCAGTCCAGGGTCTGATCCACCTATGCCAGACTAACGACCCTGACACTCAGAGGTTTGCGCTGCAGACACTTGAACTCATGGCCATTGAGAGCTCAGATGTCATTTGTGCTCAGGTAAGCTACGTGTATCCAAAAATATTTTTTTTAAATAAAAATCTTAATCTAGATCAGTGGGTAGAGTGATTGCTTTAGATGTTTGCATTCATAGACATGTTTTACGTGCATGTTCAGAGAATGATTCTCATCAAGTTTTAATGATTTTGATAATGCATGCCTGTCCTGGTCACACGCATTGACAGCTTAAGCTGTGTATCCAGGACAGGAGGTTAGTAGTAACTGTATTAAGGGTTATAGAAAACTTCTCATCAAGTTTTAATGATTTGGTAATGCACGCCTTACATGGTCACATGCATCGAGAGCTTAAGCTGTGTATCCAGGACAGGAGGTTAGTAGTAACTGTGCTAAGGGTTAGAGAAGAAGAGAGGGTATAGTGGCCTTATACCTACCCATCGAGTCGTTAGAAGCTTGCTCTGGGTAGAAGCATGTACCAGGATATGAACCCAGCACCTATCAGCCTTATCTTTGAGACAGACAGATTATACCACCTATATAAGATCATGTGATTTTACCTATATACATGTAATATTTTTGAGATTATCCCCAACAGGACCTACTAGAAGTTTTGTTAGACCTGCCCTTTTACACATTTAATGATTTTGGTATTGTCTCCAACAGAAGGACCTACTAGAATTTCTACTGGATCTGCCCTTTTATGCATTTAATGATTTTTGGTATTTTCTCAACAGAAGGACCTACTAGAAGTTCTATTGGATCTGCCCTTTTACACATTTAATAATTTTGATATTTTCCTCTACAAGAGGTCCTACTGGTATTTTAGTTGGATCTGCCCCTTTTACACATTTAATAATTTTGATGTTTTCCCCCAACAGGAGGACCTACTAGAAATTTAGTTGAATCTGCCCTTTTACACAATTAATAATTTTTATCTTTTCACAAAAGGAAGACCTCCTAGAAGTTTTGTTGGACCTGCCCTTCAAGTCACTGGATGAAAAGCTGTACCTCCTATCAGGGAAGATTCTGTTGTACTATGCTGAGAACAGACAGGTCAGTTATAGAGTGGTCAGTTATATACATGAGTGTCCATGATGGACAATATTTACAACATGAGTGACTAAATTATCATATTTTTCAAGCAAGGAAAATGTGATAATTTAAGCATGAGTGTCATAAACATCGTCTGTCATGGACTCAAATGTAATATTCTATTTAGTACCACAAAGCTGTCCCTTCAATTAAACATTCCAACTAATGTTTATTATATAAATGGCTAAAGGTCTTTTCTTTAATGCCATGACTTCAGATGCTAAATCTGATTACAATTACATCATGTTGTGTCAGTATAAGCATGTTGATTGGTCCAGCTTGACTGAACTACCCAATGAAATATAGTGTTAAACCAAAACAAGATATTTCCAAGTGAAATATGTCCCCAGTTATGAGTGACTGATGGGGTTGTAATATATTTTATTTCTTGACATGAGTGCCTCAGTAGCCTAGTGGTGTACATGCCTGCCTGTCATGCTATTGATATGAGATTGATACCTTATTAGGATTTTTTACCCATTAAAATGTTTCCAGTGTGATATAACCATTAATAAATGTGTTGAGTTCATCGTTAAATAAATGTTTAATTATTGTGGGTAAAATAATTGCCTTAGGTGCTTGCCATCTTAGATCAAGATTAGAAGCAAGTAATTATATAGATAAGTTATATAAGATAAATATCAAAAGACATCAAATTTACCCAAATATGTTTTCAAGAAAGACTTTGACCATCGATTCTGTCTTCTGAAATGCACACTCTCATCACCCATCTGTCTCAACTTCCTCTACGGGTGCTGTGTGGTTCCATGCACCACCTGGTTTCCTTGTCCTCCGCCATTAACAAAGCTGGTCTGACCCATGGCACTAAGTATTGATCACTGGTAGGAGGGGAGTATAGTAGGGGTTGCAAATGCCTCTTAACAATATCAGAAGCGACTAATGAACAGTTTCTAAAGTAATCAGACTAAGCCCATAGCCAAGGATGGTGGGGGAAACACAGATGTGTGGCTGCAAGGATGTCACAAGAGACAAGTACCTGTTGTGGTTGGAGAGTCAAGGGCTGAGATGTGAAGGTAGACAGTGAAAGAAGTTGAAAGATAGAAGGAGCCATCTGAGATGGTGATATACAGATGGTACTATAATAATGGTACTTAATGAAACTCAAGGAAGTAAAAGGAAAGGGGGCTGACGAATATAATTTTTAAAGTAAAAATAAAAATCCTTTAACCCTTAAATAGATCGTTTCTCTGTGACAGTACCAGGTATGTTTAATTTAAATGTTTGTTTTAGATGTGTGAACAGCTGCTGGTTCAAAACTGCATCAAGGACTTGTGCGATTCCCATATGTGTGAGCTGTAACCATTTTTCTATTAATATAACAGTTTTTGGACCATTGAGGATATGTTTAATATTTGATTTAAATGTTTGTTTCAGATGTGTGAGCAGCTGCTGGCTCAGGACTGCATCAAGGACTCGCTCTTTCTGTTCGCGCGGTGCAGGGACCCCATCCTGCAGAAGGTCGTCGCGAAAATCATCTTTTGTATGCTCGAGACTCGCGGACTCAAGTGAGATTTAAAAAATAATAATAATGTTTTATTCTTTATTTATCTATTTTAAAAAATATATTGTTTTAAGAATTAGCGAATTTTTCTAAGTAAAATGTTATGACGCTGATATTACCATTAATATGAATGTGTTAAGTTTGTCATTAATTTTTTTTTTATTAAAGGTTATATCAGTCTCAGATATACTTTAAAAAAAAAAAAAAATCTGATGCCAGTATAGCCATTAATAAAAATGTATTGAATTCATCAATAGATAAAACAAATTAAATGATTAAATTACTAAATGTTATGATGTGTATTTCAGGGTGATGGCCAAAGGGAGACAACTGGACAAAATCCTGGAATATCTTCGAGACAATGCAGTTGATAGAGATGTGTGGAATATGGCAGATGAAGGTAAAATCTACTGTTAATATAATATATCAAACTCAGTTTTACTGTGGATAACAGTAATGCACTTGTTTTATTTTTTATTTTTTAAAAGTTATAATTGATTAAAAAAAAATTTAATGCCAGTCTGTTCATTAATACATTAGTTGGGGTGGGGGTGGTGGTTTAAATATTTTTAATATTTATATAAAGGTTCTTTCATTTAATAAAGATCATCAAACATAAAAAATGCATCATTAAAGATTTTCAAATAATTTGATGACCCACTGCACCATGAACGAATGCTCTACCTGTAAGCTACATCCTGCTTCCCTGCATCAAGCAAGTGCTTAAACCACTGGACTATGTCTAAACTTGGGCACTTTGATAGCCTTATGGTTTGTGCACCCACCTGGCATGCAGTCAATCTGAGATTGACCCCCGTCAGGTAGCCACTAGGAATTTTTATAATAAAAAATGTTTCTGACGCTGATATAACCGTTAATAAAAATGTATTGAGTGCATCATTAAACAAATATAGAAATCTCTAAACCTAGAAATATTAATTTTGAAAATTCTTCTTTATCTGTCATTAAAGACTTTTAAAATGTTGTTGGGTTTTTTTGTTTTTGTTTTTTTTGTTTGTTGTGTTTGTTTGTTTTTGGAGCGGGACGTAGCTCAGAGGTAGAGCGTTTGCTCATGGTGCGGGGGGTCGTTGGATCGATCCTGTCTGGTGGACCCATTGGGCTATGTCTTGTTCCAGCCAGTGCTCCACGACTGGTATGTCAAAGGCCGTGGTATGTACTATCCTGTCTATGGGATGGTGCATATAAAAGATCCCTTGCTGCTTATCAGAAGTAGCCTATGTGGCGGCAGCGGGTTTCCATTCTGACTATCAATATGGTCCTTAACCATATGTTTGATGCCATATAATCATAAATAAAACGTGTTGAGTGCATTGTTAAATAAAACACTTCTTCCTTCCTTCTTCTTTATCTGCCATTAAAAACTTTTCCAAATGTTTTTATTTTTATTTTTTCCATCAGGTCTTCGAGTGATGAACTCTGAGGACGAGCTTGCAGGTCTGCCTACCTTATCAACACTGGAGAAAATCAGCAAGATGGAGGGCAAGACCATGTTTGGGTCAAGGACATCTCTGAATTCAGGGGTCGTAGGTCGCCCCTCAGGAAGCAACACTTCTGGGTCAATTTCTGATTTAAAGAAAGGCCTCAACTAGAAAATGGACCAAATTTTTCAGATTCGTTTCTGAGTTCACACAAAGACTTTAACTAAATTGCTGACTTTATTAAAAAAATATTCATGATATTTATTTAAGGAACTATCGGCTAAAAGTGTTAATCCTATTTTGTTTTTAACATAATTTGTTTTAAAAATAATAATAAAATGAAAAAAAGTTTTAACTGCAAATTCTCAATTATTTTAAGTTTTTCAGATATATTTCTATGGGAAAAAAGAAGAAGAAGATTTTAACAAACACCAACATGATTTTGTTGGATTATTTGTTTCATTTTTAAAAAAACTAGACAAAAGGTAAACAGACGTAACTTTTCTTATTGATTTCTTTTTATTTTCTGGACTGACAATCTATGACATTAATTGTATATATGACCTATAAGCCTTTTACTCAAGCTATTTGAAATAGCAGTCCTTTTTGCATTTATACTTATTAGTTCATATTTTAAAATCAAACTAGTTTTCATGCATTTATTCATTTTAACAAAATAAAAACTATAATTCTGGTTAATTTTCAAACATGTTTGCTGGTCAAACAATGGTACATCATTAATTGATTACTGGATAATTAAAATAATTAATTTTTGAATTGCATTCATTTGTTACACAAGCAGAGGAGTGATTATTTTTCAGATGTTATTTTTAACATTATATCTAGATTTTATGAAATTATACAACTAAAAATAAAACTGAATACCCAACACTAAGTTTTTAAGTGATGGAAAATAAAACGAATGGGAATTAATATGTTTCCATTTGATGATATCAAATGATGAATTGTGATATTTAGGTAGAATCTGACACTTCTATAGACGAAAATTCATATATTCAAGAATACTTTGAAATTTATGAGTAACAGAGGGTTTAATTTTCTAACATTAATTAATGGAATTATTGTTTTTGTTTTGAACATTATTTTTTACAAGTGATTGTTATTGCTTTTCATTTTTAATGTTAATCCTTTGACGATACAGATTCATTTTGATCTGATAATGAAATTATTTTATACCGTTAATCATTATTATGGTGATGGTAGTCTATTTGTATATTCTTATTAAAATATTTGTGATATTAACATTTTTCGTATCCACTGTATTAATAACATTTTCCTTACAACTTATATTAGTATTGTCAACTATACAATTCTGGCATGTATCAAATTCTAGTAAATTTTTTTAATCTGCATGTGTGAACCTTGACAAGGGAATAATTTTATTATATGAAAACAATTCTCTACACTTGGGAGACAAAATGAGAAGAAAAACAACAAATTACAATTGACTTTTTAATCGGCCAGAATTTTATATGTCCATAATATTCAAAATTGTTTTAAGTATTTTTCAGATATATTTATCTGCAAAAATATGATTTTAAAAACCCCATGATTTCATAGTAATGATTCATTACAAAAAAAACTTAAAAGGTAATCAGATACAATGTTTCTTATTGTATTTCCAATTTAATATTTTCTTGACTGACAATCTATGACATTAATTGTATATATGACCTATAAACTTTTTACTCCAGCTATTTGAAATAGCAATTCTTTTTGCATTTATACTTTTTAGTTCATATTTTAAAATCAAAATACTGTTCTTACATTTATTCATTTGAACAAAATAAAAACAATAATTCTGGTTAATTTTTAAACATGTTTGCTGGTCAAACAATGGTACATCATTTAATGATTATCAGATAATTCAAATAATTAATTTTAAATTGCATTCATTTGTTACACATGCAGAGGAGTGATTATTTTTCAGATGATAAATTTTAAATTGTCTAGATTTTATGAAATTATACAAGGGAAAATAAAACTTAATACCCAATACTAATTTTTTAAGTGATGAAAAATAAAACGAATGGGAATTAATATGTTTCCATTTGATGATATCAAATGATGAATTGTGATATTTAGGTAGAATCTGACACTTCTATAGACGAAAAATTCATATATTCAAGAATACTTTGAAATGTATGAGTAACAGAGGGTTTAATTTTCTAACATTAATTAATGGAATTATTGTTTTTGTTTTGAATAATTTTTTTTTACAAGTTATTGTTATTGCTTTTTATTTTTAATGTTATACCTTTGACGATACAGATTCATTTTGATCTGATAATGAAATTATTTTATACTGTTAATCATTATTATGGTGATGGTAGTCTATTTGTATATTCTTATTAAAATATTTGTGATATTAATATTTTTTGTATCCACTGTATTAATAACATTTTCCTTACAACTTATATTAGTATTGTCAACTATACAATTCTGGCATGTATCAAATTCTAGTAAATTTTTTTAATCTGCATGTGTGAACCTTGACAAGGGAATAATTTTATTATATGAAAACAATTCTCTACACTTGGGAGAAAAAATTAGAAGAAAAACAACTTATCAAAATTTACTTTTTAATCGGCCAGAATTTTATAGAACCATAATATTTTTTTAGACTATTACAATTATTCGTTATAAAGAGCTTGAAGTTGTTTCAAAGTTTGTTAATTAATTAAAGTTACATATGTTTTATTTTGTAATATAAACTTTAAAAATGCATTAAACAATATCAAAATATATTTCAATCCGAAAAATCTGAGTTAACAAATTATTAAAATTGGAAGGAAAATAAATAGTGTTTATCTCGTCTAATTTTAAAATCTATGAAGCAGATGTTTTCATTGACATTAATCATGTCAGTTTACAGCAAATGACTTATACTGGTAGTTTAAATACACTACATCACTTTTTACATTCCTCGGGTATATCAAATCGTATAATGAGAATGCTCTTTAACAGAGAAATGGATTAAACCATTTATATATATTACATTTTATAAACTGTATAGATATTACAAAAAATACCAGATCATGGTTTACGTTGTTACAGATACCTTTGCACCAAAACCTTTTTGTTTGTGAATTATGATTTGTTTAAATTTGTTAAAAATGAAATGTGATAATTTTATGCAGAATGCCTTGTATCAAAACCATTTTGCATAATTTCAATTTTTTCAAATTTACATTTGCCAACTGTGATGGGAATTTTACAACTTTTTGTTACATTCTTTTTAATTTATTATTAAAAGCTGATTGTGATATTTACAATTTTAACTTGGATTATCATGTGTATAATTCCATTCACTATATTTTGTACTAATATTTTTCTATTTGAAAATAAAATGCACATTTTCAAAACTGCTTTGTTTTTTATTTCCTGGGTTAAACCAGAGAAAACACACCCTTTGAGCTATTCCTTATTTCAGCCAGAGATCCACAGCTATATTTAACGACACACTCAACACATTTTCATCAACAGTTATATCAACGTCAAGATATGTTTTTAATTATAAAAAATCTCTAGTGGCTACCTGACAAGGATCAATCTACATGCAGATGTATGCTCTCACCATTACGCTTCGTAGGCACTTGTAATCATGCAAATTTAAACACATGGTCACAGAGCTATGACCTATTTCATGGTCAAAGTATTACTTTAAAAAAAATATAGGATTTGTTCCTGAATTTACTGTATACAACCATCTATATGAATACCATATTTCATTTGCGAATGATATATTTCATAAATGTTCCATAAATTAGGAAGCAACAAATAATTCCATCTACTTCTAGTTTAAATAAAATGTCTTTGACAATATTATAACAAGATTTGTTATCTCAAATGAATATAATTTCCATTTATAAACAATATTTGAAGAATGAGTGTGAAACTGTGACATTGTTCCTTTAACTAACAATAAACAAAATTCTATTCCCATAAAAGAAAAACAAAGGCTATTACAAGTCTTTCACACACATTTATTGGAACAAACAATTTCTTTTGACACCTTATTTTAGCTCTCTTTTTTTCAACAAACATTTCCTTTAAAAAATTACTACTTTTCACAGTCTAATACAGAACAAAAATAAATCGGAGCACAATAAGTAATTAATTTCCTTTACATTCTCTCAATGACTAATGAAATAAACACAACCACAACAACATACACCTATGTTTCTAGAATACAGTGGCCCAATGTTCATGTCAAGCAATGGACCACTAAATAATTACAAAATTACACTGAATCTTAGCATGGATCGTGAATTTTCTTATCTATCGATGTTACGACAAGTAATATAAGAAAAATCTAAGAAACATGTTGTGAGATTCACCAGGAAGGTAAACACATAATTTTTTTTTTTTTAAAGCTATTTCTGAGTAACTAGAACATTTTCAGAGATATTGCCACACAAAATATTTATTAAAAAATTATTATGAGTCTTGGGAAATACTTACACTTATTACCTTCCACTATACTAAAGTAAAGTTAGAAACTCTATGAAACATTACTCATCATAAAATGTTTGAGGTGGACAGTTACCAGATTAACTCTAACTTTATTTTCGATATATCAACACATTTTATTTGCAAATAAAGGATATATAAGGGTAAAAAAAATGCTCTAGACATTCCAACATATACAATTAAACTTTCACAAACTTAAAAACAAATCAGCAAAACACATATTTTACTGTAACATCTTTTATTGATGAGCAAACACCTTAGCACGTCACATAAATTTTACACATATCAGATAGCATATGAAAGAGAATTACAAGAGAACAGAATTACAAACTCGGTGGTCTTATACACAAAAGAGTATGTTTATATTGGAACTTAAATAGAACTCTGTATGATTATTAGCTGTGAGTAGTGCCTGTGAAATCATGGAATAATGATAAGTCATACATTTATTCTTATACTTTTTTGTGTATAAGACCCAAGAATATTACAAATGACACAAAATGCATAACATATGCAAATTCTTAACAATTTATAGTATCCCAAGTTTCAAACTTAAATAAATATCCCACTTCCATAATTTTAATGAATGATATATGGAAAAAAAAAAAAAAATCCTTTTTCAACTATCCAATTATGATGAATGATAAAACGGAGAGTTTTAAAAACTTATTTTTTTCGATTAGGCCACTTTATCTATAGTCATCAGTGCCAGTGTTAAGTTAAAAGATTTATTTCCTGAACTCTCCAAATAGGCTTCTTTATCATTAGTCATAATGAGTGCCTGTATTCATTTAAAACATTTACTTCCTAAGCTTTCCACTTAGGCCACTTTATAATGGTACCTATATTAAAGCTACATTAATGAAAATGTATTTCTTACAAAATAAGATTTTAAGTTCAAATATAAGTATAACTGTAATTTTAAGTTACTCGCTAATTGTTGCATTTACAGCCTATTGTTGAATACTTACTGTACAGTGTAAAATAGGTCAGCCATTGTCTAATAATGTGTTTGTTTGGTGTCCTTGGTTACAAATCACAATAACTGCATATCACGTTATCACTATTTGAAACAGTCGAGGCAAAATTTAATAGCATAACTGGTGACAGAATTAAATGTCTTAAATGATTCAATATTTCAAGTAATGCAGCTTTAAGTTAAATGATTTCCTAAACTCTCTAATTACGCCACTTTGTCGAGCCATGTGGTGATGGCGCTGAAATCAGCCTCGTCTTCAGTTTTGCCATGAACGCTACACTCTACGAATTCCACGGTTAGCGGCTTGAGGTCGGAGAACTCGAAATCCTTGTTGCGTCTCCCCAGGTACGAGTTGTTGTTGGCTGTGTTGTCTGTGCCCTGCAGTGCAGCCGCTTTAGTCACTCGCAGTGTGTTCCTGAAATAAGGCATCGGATTAAAGCTACAGTGGCTGGATTATTTTTAGTATTTAATAATTTAGTCACTCGCAGCGTGTTCCTGAAATAAGGCATCAAATTAAAGTTACAGTGTGTGTAATATATTTAGTATTTAATCATTTAGTCACTACAGTGTGTTCTTGAAATAAGGCAAAATTGTTAGAATATGATTATACTCACATTTCTTTTTCCAGATTACTTCGAATGACCTTCGACCCCTTAGCCAAGGTCTCATCCTGTTTGTTGCAAGCTATTAACACTGGCAGAGACCGGCCTTGTACTGTGTTATCACTTAACACAGTGTACAGGAATCTGAAACAAGTTTTAAAATCAGGCTA
>JAVCKW010229863.1:0-11602 GCA_034780715.1 Peltospira delicata | reverse complement strand
TATAAGTTAAATAAAATTATAATATATACAAATAGTTAAATAAATAAACCTTATCTCTGTACATTTATTCACATAATATAATTTATTCTTGAATATTTCTTTCATTTTTAAAACTTGTACTTCTTTTTGTTTTTAGATTCCGTCAGTAAAGAAGGATTCTGATTTATATGGTGGATTTGTGGTGGCACCTCTCAATATTATTTTATATAATGTGTTCAGTGAACATGGGCCTGATTTATATGGTAAGTGCTGCCTTGCTCAATTTTATTTTGTTTGTTTTTAGTTAACATTGACCTAATTTTTTTCACAAGTAGTGTATTACTTGGTATTATTGAATGCTTTGTTTATTTTTTTTTAGAATATTGTATTTTAGTGTTCAATAGTACTTAGTTATGTAAACATATTTGCTGTTGTATTATGTAAATTACTACTACTGCTACTAATAATAATACATTTTTCTTTAATGACACCCTCAACACATTATTAATGGTTATATCGTCACTTTATTTGCAGTAACAGCACTTGAATGTGAGTTAAAATGACTAGCAAATCATGATTCGAACTCTGAAACAATATATGCTGCATGTAGATAAAATGTGTTGAATGTGTTATTAAATAAACATTTCTCTCTCACAAGGTTAAAAACAAATTCATTTTTATTTTCCAGGTACAGAGCCTCTGTCTTACTATCTGGTGAACGGTTTTCTCAACTTCAATTTTGTGTTTGTCGCTGCCTTGATCTCACTACCATTTGCGGTTAGTGTTTTAATCGTAGCTTGACAATTGGCTTATTGGAAGGACACTTTATGGGAACAGGGACATGGTAGATGATACACTCAACATATTATTAATGGTTATGTCGGCATTTTATTCTCAGTAACAGCACTTGCAGATGAGTTTAAAAAAAAAATTGGGGGGGTTGTGGGTTATTGTGTTGTAGTTTTTTTCCTGTTTGTTTCTATGTTTCACAATGTCTATTATATACAACTGTATGACAATGGTTTAAACTGTTTCAATATGTTTCTATTATTTACAACTGTATGACAATGGTTTCACAATGTGTTTCTATTATTTACCAATGAATGACAGTGATTTAAACTTCCTCAATGTCTTTACATTATTTACAAATGCATGATAACAGTTTCAACTGTTTTAATGTGTCTTTATGTTATTTCAGCTCTTTGTCTCCTGGTATCTTGGTTTATCCCAGTCAAGTAAGTAAAACATTAGATTGATCAGTACAAACATGTATAAAAACTGTTAATGATATGGAATAGATTTTACTTCTATAACGGACGTGAAGCTGAACATAGCTCATTTTTCTTCCTCTCCAGCTGCTAACAAGAATGTTTTTGAGGAAGGAAGGCAGTGCTATGTTAGTAATACACTCAAAACATTTTATCTTGGTTAGATGGAGCTGGACATAATGGTTATATAAAATATTTATCCCTCTTTAACCGCTAACAAAGATGTTTACAGGAAAGAAACCAGTGCTTTATTTAATGATTTATTCAACATGTTAATTCTCATTCTAGCCAGTGTAAGTGGTATGTGATATCCTGAGTGGAATAGAGTATATAAAATACCTCTTGCTACTAATCAGAAAGTATAGCTTGCTTTGTGCCAGCAGTGGGTTTCCTTTCTGCCCATAACCATATAATATCTCTCTCTCTCTTTCTCTCTCTCTCTCTCTTTTTTTCTTTCTCTGTCTCTCTCTCTCTCTCTCTCTCTCTCTCTCTCTCTCTCTCTATCTATCTATCTGTCTATCTATCTATATATTTATCTATCTATCTATATCTATCTTCTCTTTTCCTCTCTTACATTATTATACACACTCAGAACACACTCAAATCAAATATTCATGGACAGTATTAAAAGCAACATTTTGTGTTTTTCAGACATTCCTCTTTGGCTGGCGATATCTCCCATGTATATTTGGATTCTTGTTTTCTTCACCAGACCACACAAGGTAATATTTAGTTTTCAATATTGTGTCATAATTTCTCTTTTGCTACAGAGTAACAGATATTGTATTCCGTGCTCTAGAAAGTGGGGTAACTGCCTTTTTCTTTGCTATAGTTTACACAAATGTGGGTTTAAAAAAAAAGATATTTTGTTCATTGTGGTATTTTATTCTTTGGCTTAGGAGTTTGAGTGTGGTATACTGTAACAGTATTGGCTTATTTTGTGTTGTTGTAAGTGACTATTTTGAAGGACTCAAGCGACCTTCGTGTCATCTGCTTCAAGTGGCAATCATGAAATGCTATGTATGTTGTATAAGTAATAAATGTTTATATAATCCGCCTGTGCCTTGAGCATATAAATGTGAAACAGTATATCAAATAACTGGATATTGTTATGGTTTGAGGATTGAAAATATTTTAGTGTTGTTTTTTTCAATTTAGAGGTAAAATAAATTTAAATTTGTGTTTGCGTGTTTTAGGCTATCTAATAAATTTAAATTCGAAATTTGTATTTGTGTGTTTTAAGATTTCCAAATGACTAGAATCATATTGTTTCTGACATCATATAACATTAATAAAACTGTGTGTTGTTTAATCATTTTAAAATAATTTTAAAATAACATACATATGTTGTTTACTGTAGTTAATACTCACGTCTTTTAATTTTTGTTTCAGGAAGAGAGGTTTCTGTTTCCAATCTACCCGTTCTTTGCTCTGTGTGGTGCAATTTGTTTTGATTATTTCCAGGTGAGAAATTTATTTTACTAGTTTATCATAGTCTTAATTACAAAAAAAAGTGTTGCTTACCAACTCTTCATAACCCGATTTCATCAGTGCAATGCATTGGTTATTGGGATTTATAACAAAGACAGGTCTTTAAAACTAGGTCATGAAAGACAGGCTCTATCAAAACTTATTTGTCAAATGGCTGTTCGCAATCACAGCATGTTCCAAGTGATCATGTGAAATCTCACTATTTTGATATGATAATGGCTGACCTCGTTTACACTGTACAGTAAGCATTTAACAGAAGGTTCTAAATGCAACAATTAGCGAGTAAGTCAAAATTGTAGTTATGCTTATATTTGAACAAATAATTCCATTTTGTAAATAAAGCTTTCCCATTAAGCTAGCTCAAAAATCGCAGTTATGCTTATATCTGAACTAAAACATTATTTTGTAAGAAAACATTCCATTACTGTAGCTCTAAAATTGCAGTTATGCTTATATTTGAACTAAAACATTATTTTGTAAGAAAAACATTCCCATTAATGTAGCTTTAACAGCAAATGAATTGTTTATTATTTTGTTAAGCTGTGTGTGAAAATCCTGTATATTTTTCAGAAACTGATCGGCTCTTTAATGCCAAAGAAGCCTCGGTTACACTACACAGTACACACCAACTGGATGGCCGTTCTGTCTTCCATTGTATTCGCTCTTCTCTCGTTCTCCAGAATTATTGCTATCTATCAAGGTAAGTGTCATTAAATGTTCCATAATCTGTTGAATTAAAAAAACATGACTGAAAAAAACTAAACAAAAGAAAAAAGAAATTAATATTTTTCTTTTGTTTCATAATCTGTTGAATTTGAAATAGTTGAATAAAAAAAGAAAATAATTATAATAATACCAGTAATTAATATTTTTCTTTTTATCCATCCTACTTTTAAAAAGTGAACTGAAAAAAACCTAATTTAACAATAATACTAATATTAATATCAGTAATAATTTTATTATTATTATCTTTTTTTTTTTAATGACACCATACCAGTCATGTAATTATTAGCTACATAAACCTTTACGAAGATCAGAATGTCAAACTTAAAATCTGTTGAGTGAATTATTAAGCGACCTCCCCCCTCTGTCTTGTTCATATCGCAGGGTACCACGCCTCAATGGACATCTATGTGGAAATGAACAAGATCTCTTCTGACTCTAAGATCCACACTCTGGCACCAGACAAGCAGGTGAACGTGTGTGTGGGCAAAGAGTGGTACCGCTATCCCAGCAGTTTCTTCATGCCCTCAGAGAAGTGAGTCGGAATTTCTGATATTTTTACTTATTCACAAAAGTGAGTGTCGAGCTCTCTGTAATTATTACAGTGTCCAGGGATTTTAGAATACCCATGGCCAGTAAATTTTATACATAGGCCAGTCCAAAATTTCAGAATCGCGGTGAATTTTAATTACAGGAAAGTGAATTCTCAAATCTATTGACCTTATGGCAAGTACAATTTATTCACAAGGGTATTATAGTATTATCTATAATTTGTCCTTCATTGTTTTAAATAAAATTTATTTTTTAATATTTTAATTTCCATTAAAAAAAAATTTGCCCAACACTGAACAATATCTTTTCTTTAACCTACACTTTATAACATCTCTATTTGATGTTTTAATCAAACCAAATTCCAGTGCTGTATCCTTTTTTTGCATTGTAGGACTAGTATCAAATCCATTTATAAAACGTACTCCCCCCACCGGGAATTTCATCAGGGTATAACCTCTCCATTTGTGGTTTTAATTAAACCAAATTCCAGTATTGGAATGCGTGTACAAACAATCTCTTTTTCTTTTTTCAAATTGTAAGACTAGCAGCAAATCCATTTATAAAACCCCCTCCCAATGGAAATTTCATTATGGTATAACATCTCTATTCGATGGAGAGTGTGTGCAAACAATCTCTCATTTTTCTTTTTTCACATTGTAGGACTACTATCAAATCCATTTATAAAAAGTACTCTATGCCGGTTATTTCATCAGGGTATGGCCCTAATATTTTTACCTGTTTTGTTCAGCTGGCACCTGCAGTTTGTGCAGTCTGAGTTCCGCGGCTTGCTACCGAAGCCGTTTGAGTCTGGACCTCGAGCTACTCAGATCATACCGTCTCATATGAACGACAAGAATCTGGAGGAGCCATCGCGATACGTGAGTTAGCTGTCCTTTATTCTGTGTTGGAGCCCTCTTGATATACGAGTTGCCTGTCCTTTGTGTTGTGTTTTAAACATTTTTGGAAACACATGACAGTGTTTTGTAGGAACCAGCATAATGTTTTAGTTGTGAGCTAGCTGTCAATTATTCTGTGTCTATTGTTTCTCGTAAATCAGAAAAGAAGTTAAACCCCAATGTATATATATTTTTTAAATTATTATTATTTGATTTTTTAATTATTATTATTATTTTTTTTTTTAATTCTTATAATTTTTTTTTTACAATTTCTCTGCCTCCTACCTTTTTCTCCATTTTGAATTACATTTCCATTAGCTGTCCATTATTCTCTGTTCTTTCTATCTCATAAGTCAAAAAAGAAATTTATTTATTATTATTTGTTTAAAAAAAAAAAAAAATATTTCTCATAAGTCAGAAAAGAACTTAACCCTCAATGTGTGTTATTTGTAGTTTTTTGTTTATTTGTTTGTTTTTCTTAAAACAAATTTCTCTGCCTCCTTTCCTTTTTCTCCATTTTGAATTACATCTCCATTAAAATGTGATGAATATCTCATTAAATAAAACAATTCTCTCTTTTTTAATTTGTATTCTCTCTCTATCTCTCTCTCTCTCTCTCTGTCCCTGTCTCTCTGTCCTTGTCCCTCGCTTTCCCTCTCTTCTCATCCTCCATTTTCTCTCTCTCTCTCTGTCTCTCTCCCTACCCCCCCCCCTCTATCTCTCTCTCATTTCGGTCGGTGAGTATGTGGTGTTTGTGTTTCAGATTAACATCACCAAGTGTCACTACCTGATCGACCTCGACCTGGAAACGGAAACGAGGCTTGAACCGCGCTACTCGCACTCAGACAGCTGGAAGGTTCTGGCTTCCGTCAAATTTCTTGACTCCAGCAGGTACGTGCTTTGACCAGCTTTACACAGTTTTATCCAGGGTTCTGGAATTTTCTTTAAAAATCACTAGTCCTATTATCTAGAGTTGACTAAAAAAATCACTAGCCATGGTATCATTGTACTTGTTTTTTCAGTATTTTGTTTCCCTATAGACAAGATTTCATTTCATATATTACAATTATTCCGATACCAAGATTCACGCTTGCACAGGTTCGTTGTCAACAATTGTATAGGACAGGGGAACGGAACAGAATACGGAACGGAATAGAATACTTAGCCATATATATATTATTTCTTTGCAGATCTCATCGTTTCTTCCGTGCATTTTACATCCCATTTCTGTCATCAAAGTACTGCACGTACGTGGACTATAACCTGCTGAAGACAACACGCACAAAGAAATACAGGACGAAATCGAGATGATGTGACTTGCTCTTAGTTTTGAGCTTCGTTTTACACCATGCAAATCCATATACATCAATAGATGTCTTTTCCAGTAGCTAGTGCTTTAATGATGGTTAATAGTGTGTGATTTGAGGCGAGCCCGGGAGTCCGAGACTCAAATTTTGTGTCGGATTCTCTAGCTTGTCCAGCATACGAGCCCTCATGGCTCTAAAATATAATTTGTACAAATGTAAATTAAAAGCATAGTTAGGTTTAAAATTAGATTTTTTAATAAATATATCGCAGAAACTGAAGATTTAATAATCAATTTAAATTACTGCCAAATCTGTGTCACATTTCAGAACAACGGTAAACTGTTTGCTCAAAAATGTAGTGTATAATTATTAAGATTGGGTTGTTGGCGGGCTCTCTAGATTTGTAAACAGAGAGTCCTTATTACACCTTAATTTTTCAAACCAAAATCAAACACTGGTTAACTTGTTACAGACACTGTCACAGAGTGAGAACCCAGAGTTGTACGTGATGCAGGAATCCTGCACATTTCACCCAATATTGACCAAATATACTCCTAAATATAATGTGTGTGTGTCAGTGTTGACGCAAAATCGTTCCGATTTCTTTACTATATGCACGTAATCGCCCAATAGGCAATAAGAGAAAAAGAAATTGTGCTGGGGTGTTGTTAAACAATCATTAATTATTAATTAATTTGCATGTTATATAAATAAGAGAACTATACGTAATTAGGTGAGTCAAGATGACTCCCATGTTCAAGATGTTAGTAGAACCCTGACTGACCAGTTTTTATGATTAGTTAAAGTATTATTTATATTATACATATGATCGGATACAGGGTGAAAAACTCAAGTCTTGAAAGAATTGTGTGTATTTGTTTTATGATCGATTAATAAGACGGGGAATTTTCATTATGGTTGAACAAAATCATTTTTGTTTTGTGGTTTTAAGGTTGTTAGTATTTGGGGAAAGGTTGTGAGATATAATTTTTTTATTATCAGTGGGTAATAAGTGAAGTTTTTTTCTTGTTCTTTGTGTATCAAGTAGCATTTTCTTTTTTTTCAAATATTTTATTACAGTATTACTATTAATGAAATTATGGTCTGGTTAAAATGATTAGCAATTAATATTAAATGATTTAGAATTGTGGATCAATAATTTGTGCTCGTGATACTGAATGAAAAGTTCCATTATACACTTAGAGATTGACACAACTAGTGATGATATTAAGTTAACATGTCTCAGTATTGTTTTCCATGTGTATCATGGAGCTCATGTTTTATCTCATACTTGTATCATTCCATCAGTGATGTGTATTTACATTGAAACCCCTCAAAACCAGACGTCCAAGGGACCGAGAAATACGGTTTTGAGAGATTTCTGGTTTAGAGGGGTTCATTTTAGTGAATCATGGGACTATGTAAAATGTCCTGTTTTTGAAGGATTCCAGTTTATTGAGGGTCCGGTTTTGAAGGGTTTCACTGAATTATATACAGCTGATATGGTTAGGACTGCCAAATATTGAGTTAACGATCTGTTTTGAGGGGTTTCTCTGTATTATATATACAATGTAGTTAATATCGTTGGGACTGCCATCAGAGATAAAAAAAAAAAAGCATGGTGGTTATAGAGTGTGACCGGCCAGTGGTATCGACACAAACAATATACAGTCGAGCACTGTTGTGTCGAACTTGCTCAAGTCGATATATCGTTTGTGTCAATACCACTTGCTGGTCCTAAACTGTTAACTATCATGTTTTTTAGCTTGGGTAAGTTGGTATTCGGTTAACTCGATATATTTTGGCGGTCCTAATGATATCGACACAACAGTGTTCAACTGTATATTGACTTAAGCAAGTTCAACTGTATATATTATATTTGTGTGTGTGTGTGTGACAGAGAAATAGAGAATGTGTATGTGAGAGAGAGAGAGAGAGTGTGAGAGAGAGAGAGAGACAAAGAGAATGTGTATATGAGAGAGAATGTGTGTGCGAGAGAGAGAGAGAGAGAGATAGAATGAGAGAGAGAAAGAGAGAGAGAGAGAGAGAGAGAGAGAGAGAGAGAGAGAGAGAGAGAGAGAGAGAGAGAAAGAAAGAAAATGTGTGTGTGTGAGATTGTATGCATGCTAGTATTCAAGTTATCCATCTGTACAGGACCAGCATAATTACATAAGAATAAGGAATATTCTGTTTTGTGTTCATTTTATAAATGCAAATGTTGATTATATTATAATGTTGTACAAACTAAGAACATTGTGTGTACATGATTAGGAATTCTCAGTTGTAATAAATTACTTTGTACATATTAGTGTGAGTATGTGTGTGTGTTTGTGAGTGTGTGCATGTGTATGATAAAAGCTAGATAAAGCATAGTCTTGATTCTTTTATTAAACCTATGCCTTTGTTGTTGTCTTCAGATCCATTGAGCAATTTCTCATTCCAGCCAGTGTAATATGAGGTGTAATATGAGGTGGGATCATGCATACGAAATATCCCTTTCTGGACTTTATTTGTATTCCATGTGAAATCATCTCATGTTAATGTATAAATATTAAAGTGACTTAACCATCACATATTATACACTACAAATTTAACGTGGTATTAATATTTAGTTTTGTACAGATCAAGTGGGACAGGTATCGGTTTAGCAGATACCAGGGGACACTTTAAAACATGATTTGTTTCAGTGCTACATTAACGGAAGTCTGATATCATATAGTGGTACATTAAATCAGCACAAATATGATTAGAACTAGTTCCACCTCTATAAACTTACATTAGTCTGTTCCTTAACGCAATTGTCTTGTTAGTTTCTATAGAAACTGCATGTTATAAAACAAAAATTTTAAATGCAGGCTGGTTTGCATTACCATATATTCTGCATTCAAGCTGTAGTTGACGTTTTAGATTTGGAGTCTGCTTGTGGTAATAAAAACTGCTGTCTTATATCAAGTCCAGAGCGCCTTGATAGCTTAATGGTGAAAGCATCTGTCTGACTCGTGGTCAGTCCAAGATAAATTCCTCTCAGTGAGCCATTATAATTTTTTTTATAAAAAAAGGTTTTACGACAGTAATACAACTGTTAATATAAAGGGTGTTGTGTTGTTAAATAAAAACTATCCTTTAATTACGTTATATACGTTTTTATATAATTAGCATTATTCATAATTGAGAAATTAAAGTTCCATTGTAAAAAATTAGTGCCACAGATTTTAGTACAGCTTGTGTAAATTCGACTTATTAGTAATACATGTGATTGTTTAATAAATAAAGCAATAACAAATATTTCATCTCAAATGTAGTTTGTCTGATCATTGTTTTCTATCATTTCTAGAATGATACATCTTCCTGAACATTATGCACGTCATTTGTTTATCATTTTTCACTCCAAAAGCAATAAAAACATTTAAAATTAAATTTTAATATATATATTTTTTTTTCTCTCGACTCCTTTCATTAAGGAGAGAAAATGGAGGTGTCCACTGCTACATATGGATGAGATGATGCATAATTTTTTTTTTTTAAATGCTAATCTAAAAGGTCTTGTTCCAGCCAGTGCTCCACAAGTGTAATAAAAGCTGTGGTATATGCTACCCCATTTGAGCATTAAAGATGTCCTGCTGCTAAATACTAGAAAGAGTAGAATATGTGGTGGAATGTTTCTTTTCTCACTATCATAATGGTTTTTAACCGTATATCTAATGACATATAAACTGCAAATACGTGTCGAGTGTCATTAAATAAAACACTTCTCTCCCTCTCAAGGAATCAATTTGGCACATTTCTTCATTTTAAATTAGAAAAATCCCTAGTGGATACCCAACAGGGATCGATCTCAGAGTCAAATGTTTATCAGGCAAAAAAACACACACACAAAAGGTTCAAATAACCAGAAGAAACTACTCAATTCATGGGTTATCATTTCTGATTTACCAGCAAGAGATCTTTTACAAACACTATTCAACAGAAGAATAGTACCATATGTCGTCTGATGCCATAACCTATTTTTTTTAATACATGTATCAAATGCATCATTAAATAAAACACTTAAAATATTCACGAGACTGCCTTTGATTTTTTTCTGAAATAGATGAAAAGAAGTAACAAATAAGACATGTTATCATCTGTTTATTAAGCAGGATATAAAACATTTTATATACATTCAAATATATATATTGCTAAAAAATATATTTGTTATTATCTGAACTATTTTAATACCGAGTATATAACAAAGAATTCAGAATATCACAAAAAGAAGGTCACTTTTTATTAAGTGATCCTGAATGCTTTGATGAATGATGCTTTGGTCCCTATAGCACTTTGACCAAGTCACTGATTATTTACAGGATAATAAACTTTCAGTTCATATCATGTTTATGTCCCGGGTGAAATAATTTTCAGAAAAATTTATTTCACAAGAGACGTAATAATGATGCGAAATGCGAGCAAGTTTAATACTCTTATTTATTAATCACTTATAAGTAATGGTTCTATTGACCCTTGACCAGCCATATAGGTCCTCGGCATTGCCTCAGGCCAATACGGCTAGTCTTGGGGCCAATACAACCGTCTATAACAAGGCCAATATGAAAAACTCCATTAATATTATTACCCAATAAAAACAACTAAAATAATGTGAAATAATATGGATAATCAGTGCTTGGTCACATGACATCGCAACTTGAGACACCAAGGCGTTCAGTAGAACGTATCACTTTGATACGTACCAAGATTTTGTTTTAACCATATAGGTAATAAAAGTTGGTATGAAGTAGGTTCATATCTCCATACTGACTACATCGTCACTATTATTACTAGTTATTATTATCATTAAGCAGTTGGAACATCTTTGAAAATAGAGAGACTCTGACCAAACCCATCAGACCGTGAAGATTTTGAAGAAGACTCTTGAGCCTTCATGAGGTATTTTAAAAAAGAAGGAAAAAACAGATGATAGAAGAGGGGAAACGTATCCCTTGGAACCAATGTTTCCTACAGCCATATTATATTTTAATTTTTTATTATTGTTGTTTTTGTTTTTTCTAAGCCACACACCTGATAAGGAAGCATGTATAAAGATGAAACTAGTTGTCTATATTCACTTTGCTCGTTTTACAACATTCACATCGAGTCTGAGCGTGACAGATTGCAGAGCTTTACTAGATCGACATCAACTCCGAGATTGGCAGATTTTGTAAAGAGCTTTACTAGATTGACATCAACTCAGAGCTTGACAGATTGCATAGAGCTTTACTAGATCAAAACACTCAGAGCTTGACAGATTGTGTAAAGATCTTTACTAGATTGACATCGAGTCTGAGCTGGATAGACTGCGTAGAGAGCTTGACAGATTGCATAAAGATCTTTACTAGATCAATTAGTCAGA
>JAVCKW010227643.1:0-11617 GCA_034780715.1 Peltospira delicata | reverse complement strand
ATATTAATATTAATGTTAATAATAATAATTATAATAATAATAATAATAATAATAATAATAATAATAATAATAATAATAATAATAATTTGTATTTAATTTTGCACTCAATACATTTTTATTAACTATTATATTGATGTTGGAAAACATTTTAATTTGAATAAATTCCTTGCGACTCACTGACAGAGATCAATCTCTGAGTTACCTCATGTCAGGTGGACAGGATAGGCATAACTGGTCACTGGATTAAATTCTTTGAATGTTTAAATATTTAAAATATTTCAAGTCATGCAGATTTAAGGATTACTCGGATGTTCTGTTATTTCAGCTGGAGCACCTGACGGATTCATGGGAGGACTTGGTCAAAGGGCCGAGCTCCCATGACGTGGCAAACATTGAGGGTGATCCAGTGAGTTCTTGCTTCAGTCTTTCTCATTACAGGGCTTTTTCATGCTGTGATATGTCATAACAATATGTTGCATGCATTTTGTCGAAATGAAAAAAATTGCAACGATACAAAGTTTCATTTGTTATTACGTGGGTGTCTATCATATTAGTCACGTGATCTAATTTGCAAAGTTATAACATTTTCAAAGTATGTGATACCTACTTTATCAGTTACTTTGTTTCTATTGGATTGCTTACTTATCATATGATAAGGCACTTTACACTATGATATACCATCTGCCGTTTATTTATTTATTTATTTATTTATTTATTTATTTATTTATTTATTTATTTATTTATTTATTTATTTATTTATTTTTGTTTTAATTTGATGTTTGAAAACAGATATAGTAATATTGGTACATTCAACATTCAGAACATTATTAGTGTAGGTATTTAATATTAACTAAAATTTAAAGTCTCAAATACAATTATTCTATGATATGAACGTAGTTTGTTCTTAATTTCAGGTTTTAATAAAATCCGATGGCTTCCCTACCTACCATTTTGCCAATGTTGTTGATGATCATCTCATGAAGATTACTCATGTCCTACGGGGAGATGTATGTAACCATGGTTACACAAAATTCTTCTCTTAATATTACTTGCCATACGGTCAAACGATTGGAAAATTCACTGGCCATGCCTACATTTCACTGTAATTCTGTAATGTTGTACAGGCCTAAGACTAATATTTATTGGCCATGAACATAGGGCCAGTGTATTATAGAAACCCTGTTTTAACACTGAAGGAAATGGCAGGAATGTGGCTGTTATTAATATTTTGACCACAGTGATATTCAGTACCTGCATTTGATGTTTACTTTGGTTTGTACTTGATCTTTTCTTTTGGTACTGAGGTATCAATAACCAATATTTGAAATCAAATGTTCCTGAATGATACTACTTCACCATAAAAATGTTCATCAAAAACATGATGACACCCATTTTTTAATGTTTGACACTCTAAATTAAAATACCTGTGAGTCATTATAACTCCAATTTTCAGATATTTTCCAGATGCTAGGTAAGTTCCAGGGATGTCACTGACACTTGAAAAGTGTCTTTTGAAGCAATAAACTTGAACCGGACTCTTGACTCTTTTTTAAAATCTTAAAATCCTATAATGGGGCTCCCCAGATTTCACAAAAGCTCAAATGACCCCACTGCAATTGAGAGTCCAATGAGAACCTTATTAAGGTAGAACTCTGTATAGCATTGTCTTTTTACCTTTGTTTGTGTGTTTTCTTATGTTTTTGTTGTAGGAGTGGCAACCCTCGACTGCTAAGCACATTTTGTTGTACAGAGCGTTTGGCTGGGACCCACCACGCTTTGCACATCTACCTCTTATTGTTAACAAGTAGGTTCAGTTTTATATATTAACACAAGGAAGAGGAAGGGAGGGGGGGGGAGAGAGAGAGAGGTGAGAGAGAGGAGATAGAAAAAGAGAGAGAGAGAGAGAGAGAGAGAGAAATGGTGAGACACACACAGAAAGATAGAGAGAGGGGTGAGAGAGAGGGCGTGTGTGAGAGAGGGAAGGGGTGAGAGATGCTGAGATAACAGAGAAAGAGAGAGGAGATAGAGGGGTGAGAGAGAGGAGGGGGGAAGGTGTCTTTAACAGGACATTCAGCACATTTTATATACAATTATATGGTGCATCAAACATGATTAAGGGCCATTCTGTTAGTAATAAGCAGCAAGCATGACAGCACATACCATGACCTTTGTTACACAAGGCATGGAGAATAAGGGATATTTTAAATAAATACATTTCTGATGCCAATATAATCGTTAATAAAATGTGTTGAGTGCATCATTAAAAAACTAAATAATAATAATTCAGATATACACACAAAACAATCAAACCCATGCTCACACAGATATGCATGCACAATAACAAACACAATTATGAATTAAAAAATGCACCAGACATGAATATTGTTCAATGCCTACAAATACTTTTTAATTCTTTCAGGGATGGAACCAAACTTTCCAAAAGACAAGGAGACTTACATGTAGAAAATATAAAAGTAAGTCTACATTTCATACCTCATTCAGGTGCCAGTTGATATAAACCCTTAACAAAACAATGCTTAATACAGAAGAGTAAATTTAAGATATAAATTTAAAATTAAAAGAAGTAGTGCTGATATACGATATACTTATTTCCCTTTTTATTATAGAAGGGATGCAGAAATGATGCATTTTTCATTATCCCAGAGACTAAAACTAAAAACAAATTACTAGCTTGCCACTGGCACTTAAATTTTTAAACTCACACATCAGATTATTTACTTGCATTCAGTGAATGATTGGGTAATTTCTGAACCCCCCCGTTATAGTACGTATTGCAGGTTTCCTTGGATTATAAACTTTAAAATATAATAATTAAGTGTTCTTCTTTTTTTTCTTTTTCTTCTTCTTCTTCTTCATTATTATCATCATTATTTATAACTACAGTGATATCCCTCAAAACCGGACCCTAAATAAACCTGAATCCTCTCAAAACCGGACATTTTACATAGTCCAATGAATTTATTTCTTGGTCCCATGGACGTCCAGTTGTAAGAGGTTTCACCTTATTATAAATTGTGTTAAAATGTTTGTTTCTAGATGAGAGGCTACCTCCCTGAGGCTGTGTTGAACCTGGTCACTAAGATTGGTGGTGGATTTGACACAGATGGCACAAACGGGATGTGTCTGGACGAACTAACACAAAAGGTAGGGTATGAATGATATCACTGGTGCACCTACTCTGGAACCCTACAGAAACAATGAGTCCACTATTTGGGATTGATCGGATGACCCTTCACACCCTGATTTATGAAGAGTGTAAATAGATGAGATGAAAATCATGAACCTGTTTGGCAAATTGGCAAACTACAGCTTAAACACTACATATAACAATACAGCCATTAATATTTTTATTTTTTATTTTTTTTAATTACTAATTTTATTCATGTTTTTTTTTTTTTTTTTAGTTTTCTATTGAAAAAGTCAAAAGCAGTCACGGTCGACTGGACATGCAGACTCTGGATGATGCTAACTGGGAGCACCTGAGAATTAAAGTCAGTGGAGCGGAACGAAGTGAAATCATTGAGCAGGTTCGACAGCTGGTGATGTCAGCTTACTCAGACAGGTAAAATAAATAAAGGATTCATTACGTGTGGTTTTTAATGTGGAAAATATCATCCGAGTGTTAGTTAATCAATATTTGTCGAGGCTCTGTCTTAACAACACGAGGTTGATATTTTTCATATTAAAAACACAAGTAGCAAATTATATTTATTCTATAACATTGCTAATACATTTAAAATAAATTTCTTTGTATATCAAGTATATCATGTTTTATCATTGCAATCAGCTTTTATTAATTCTTTAAAAATTCATGATGGTTTGCTTAAAACCACAGGGGCTTGTAGCACAATATATCAACATAAACCTATATAATAAAATTTTTATGTGTATACTATTTAGATATGTGTTGATATATTATGTTACAAACCCCTGTGCTTGAAACCTAAACAGAAGGCAGATAAATAGGATTCCTGGTACCTGTATTATTAATACATACAGTGAAAGAGTATTTATGCTATTTGTGTTACGGTACTCTCATTTAAGACTGGGGGTGGGGGTGAGGGGCAGCAGCACATAGCTGAGAGGTAGAGTGTTTGCTCATAGAGAGGTGGGACGTCTGATTGATCATATCATAGGGTACCGTTTGGGCTGTGTCTCATCCCAGCCAGTGCTTCACGACTGGTGTACCAGAGGCCATGGTATGTGCTATACTGTCTGGAATGGTGCATATTAAAAAAAAGATCCCTTGCTGCTTATCAGAAGGAGTAGCCTATGTGGCGGCAGTAGATTTTCCATTGTGACTATCAATATGGTCCTTATCCATGTGTCTGATGTCATATAACCATAAATAAAATGTGTTGAGTGCGTTGTTAAATATATATTTTCTTTCCTTTCTTAAACAGTAGGCAGATAAATAGAATATAATCTCAACATCAAAATCATAATCACAATCAATAACTATATCTCTGCACAAAGCAGAGTTGATAGGACATTTTAGACAAATTTTGTTATTATTTCCATGATCTATCAAGTGCTTAATCCAGTAGAGGACCGGAACTACGAAAAAATACAAAGCAAAATGTACAAAGACCCTTCATTCAGTGAAAGTGTATTTAGTCCCTATGCTATTTGAGTTTTGGTTCTTGTTTCAGACTGGGCGATACATCTATTACAGACCACATCCTCAGTTCTCAATACATCGGTGGTATCCTGGACTGGGCCATATCGGAGGTAAGTAAAGAGTTATCTCCTCTTACTTTCTTATGCCTTCACTCATCCCTTCTCTTTCTGTCTCTTTCACTTTTCTATTTTTCTTTCACACTCATCTCTCTCTGTCCCTGCATGATTTCTCTGTTTCTCTCTCTTTCACTCTCTCTCTTTCTCTGTCTCTCTTTCACTATCTCTCTCTTTCACTCTCTCTTTCTCTCTCTCTTTCTCATTCTCTCTCTCTCTCTTTCTTTCTCTCTCTCTCTCTCTCTCTCTCTCTCTCTCTGCCACTGTCTTTCAGTACACCTTTAACTCGAATGTAGAGCATTCATCCATGGTGTGGCGGGTCATCAGATCATTCCACATTGTGGACCCATTGGGTTATGTGCCATTCCAATAATGCTACATGACTGGTATTAACAAAGGCTGTGGTATGTGCTGTCCTGACTGTGGGATTGTGCATATAAAAGATATCTTGCAGCTATTCAGCAAGAGTAGCTCATGGTACCAGTTTAGTTTAGTTTCTCTCTAACTTACAGTATGTCCATGTCCCTCTCTCATTCTCTTAAATTATGATGTGTTTTTAAAAAAAAATTTTTTACCAAATTTCCATAGTTACAGCAGTAACAGCATATCACGTGATTGCTTATTGAACCGGTCAAAGCGAGGTCTGTTATTTACTTTTCATACTACTACTGTAATTGAAACAACTGGCATAACAAGTGCACTGCACTTTGTTGGTGGTGTGATAGGCATAACTGGTGACTACATTAAACATTTTAAATGATTAAATATTTTAAATATATCAAGTTATGCCGCTTTAAATTTCACATGCTTCATACATTACAGAAAAGGATAATAAAACTCAACGACCTACTGGACTCTAAGTTCACGTTTCTGTGGACGACACCACAAGAACAGGACATCGCTGACTTGAGGAGTTCGACTGTCCCAGTCCCGAGACTGCTACATGGCTGTATCACAACCCTGGACTCAGTGGACGAGTTTGACATCCCGCACGTTACTCAGTCGCTCCGATCTCTCGTTCAGGCCGAGAAGCTGAAGATGAACACGTGCATGCATTGTCTGAGGAAATCCCTCAGTGGCTTGAAGGTTGGTTTCATGTGTACTGCAGGCTTCTGATAATTTAAAAGTTGCTTAAAACATTACAAGGATGGGTTTGGCTGTATTTTCCTCAGTGGCTTGAAGGTTGGTTTCATGTGATCAGATATGTACTGCAGGCCTCTGGGAATAGAATATTTGCGTAAAACAGGAGGGGTTTGGTTATATTTTCCTCAGTGGCTTGAAGGTTGGTTTCATGTGATCAGATATATACTACAGGCCTCTGGGAATTGAAAGTTTGCATAAAACAGTTACGAGATGTTTGGTTATATTTCCCTCAGTGGCTTGAAGGTTGGTTTCATGAGATCAGATATGTACTGCAGGCCTCTGAGAGAAAAATATTTACATAAAACATTTACAAGGAGGGTTTTGGCTATATTTCCCTCAGTGGCTTGAAGGTTGGTTTCATGAGATCAGATATGTACTGCAGGCCTCTGAGAGAAAAATATTTACATAAAACATTTACAAGGAGGGTTTTGGCTATATTTCCCTCAGTGGCTTGAAGGTTGGTTTCATGTGATCAGATATATACTACAGGCCTCTGAGAATAGAAAATTTGCGTAAAACATTTATGAGGAGTTTGGCTATATTTTCCTCAGTAGCTTGAAGGTTAGTTTCATATGATCAGATATGTACTGCAGGCCTCTGGGAATAGAATATTTGCGTAAAACAGGAGGGGTTTGGTTATATTTTCCTCAGTGGTTTCAAGGGTGGTTTCATGTCATCAGATATGTACTGCAGACCTCTGAGGAGAGGATTCGCTATATGTCCCATCTGTCAGTTTAGTTTCATTATAATATGGGAAGAAAACTAATAGATATTTATTAAAGTTAAAAGTAATCTGTTAATGATGTAAACTAATATTTACTGTCCAGTTCTGTTGTATATTGTGGGGGAAAAAAATGTGTTAAATAAAACAAGATCTGCACAAACAACACGCAAACCAAACGATCGTGTGTAATCTTCTGAGGCTTAGTACTCTATATATGGTGGTATTTAAGTGACCTGTTCCAATAAATGCCCCTCTCCACTCTAAAAGGTTGGTTTCACATTATTATTATAACACATCATGATGAATAAAAAATATACCAAAGACAATCTCTAAATACTCGTATTTCTGTCTTTTCAGGAAGGCCCCCCAGTGGCTGAAATGATGATGATCATTGGCAAGGAAAACACAATACACAGACTCAAACACACAATGGACATTCTCAATAAATCCTAGCATTGTGACTGAGTACGATGAGGAAGGAAGGAAGATGTATTTTATTTAACGATGCACTTAACACATTTTTTATTTATATGGTTAATGACCATATAGATGGAATGGAAACCCACTGCTGCAACATAGGCTACTCCTTCCCATAAGCAATAAGGAATCTTTTATATGCACAATCCCACAGACTGGAGAGCACATACTATGACCTTTGGTGCACCAGTCGAGTATGGTTAGAGACACAGAATAAAACAAATCACATTCAACATTTGTTTGTGTGGATTTATAAAATAATTTACATGTATCATTGTTTTTGAGAAAATAAACATTGTCAGTGGTATAGATGCCAGGGAACAGGAATACTAAAATTGAAAATTAATCAATTGTAATTTATTTATTTGTTACACCAGTGGTGGAGTTAATGTTGTTAGGTTAATCTGAATTATGCACTGTTACGCCTAAAACACACTGCACGCAGATGGCAAAATAAAATAATAACTGATTTGAGAAAAACACAGTCATGCGGGCAGTGTATCACTCATGTAGCGATATTTGACATGTTTTTTGGATGTGGAGTCCAATAATAATTATTCAGAATAAATGAAAACGATCTCTTATTAATCTGAAATACGACTTGAATCTTTCTTGTCCAGTATTAATCCTGTACTACTTCTAACCTGTAATCTCTGTAATTATAGCTATTTTCCCTGTAATATTTTCTAATCCTGCCTTTCTTTCGTCGTACAAGTAGAGTAAAAACATGCTTTCACCATCGGCATCATCGCTGGACCACAATGATAATGACTGAGGTGAAAAATTATTATCAATATTTATAATTATTTTGTAACAGGAATACATAAATAGAAAAACTTTTTCAAATGAATGCCGCTTTCTGGACGCATTCAGTGCATTTTGATTTTCTGTACAAGTGCCGCTTGCCAACAACATCCAATGTGTTTTTAGCTTTAGTTAACATGAGAACATGAGGTAAATTGAAAAGACAAAAAACTACAAGCCATTGGTTTTCCTTAATTTATTGCGTAGTTTTATTTTAATATAAGTCTTCTACATTATATAACAAATACTATAACCTTAATTATATGTAAAAACATTTTTATATCATATACCATAAATACCAAGTGCAAAAAATAGCACAAAAGATTACCAACAAAATATTCTATAATGTATATTACTACATATAACTATTTTATTAAATACATTTTGAAATTGGTTTTGTTTACTTTTGGTTATAAGCATATGTAACTGTACACACATTAAAAATATTCGAACAATTAATTTACAAGAATTTCCCCATGGGCAAGAGAATTGTGAAATAATTATATTATCTGTAATATAACATTACTTGCCTTATATGCATTATAAGTGATTTGAGACATCTGAATACATAAGCTAATAATGCTTCTGTGTGTTAAAATCAGTGATATCTAACAATTAGCAAAGCACCTAATAATATGATTTATTGCTTAAGTGTAAACAGTCATGTCATGGAACATTTTGAGTATTAACTATTACATCGCAATTAGCTACACCAATTTGAATATACAGTGAGACCCCTCAAAACTGAACTATCAATAAACCGGAATCCTCTCAAAACTGGACATTTACCTAGACCCGTGATTTATTTTAACACGAAAACAAACCCCTCTAAACCGGAAATCCCTCAAAACCGGATTTATTTCTTGGTCCTATGGATGTCCAGTATTGAGATGTTTCACTGTATTTAATTCTAATTGCAGATCTAATTTACTAGCACCATAATCTCACTAATACTTTCTGAAAACAAAATGTTCCTTCAATACACATTCACCTATTATTCTACGTAACATAATGTTAAAAGACTACAAAGATTCCATCATAATGAGTCTCGTGGGATAGAAAATATACACCAGATTCCCATGGTTACACTTGACACCCCTGAGACTGTATTTTTTCTATCTCACCTGTAATTCTCCTCATTCTTTACAAAATGTTTTATAAGAACACACAAAGATGGCATAATGAGTAAAGATTTTTATTTTAAAATTTAGCCTTATAATGTAAGGCTAAAAACAGTTATATCTGCAATTATTTATGATATAAGTTATATCATAAATAATTGCAGATATAACTGTTTTTAATACTTTTTATTAATGGCTATATTAGTGTCAGAAATCATTTTGTTTATAAAAATCTCCAGTGGCTTACTAACAGGAATCCATATTGGTGCCTGTGCTTATATATCTTAAAGTTTAGCCTTTAATGATATTAATATGTCATGGGACCGCCATTCAAATAGCATTACGTTAAGTCTGAATGTTATTTAGATGTATACTTAATGTTTATAAGTACTGGGTCAAACTGACTGTTTGCCAGGTCAACACTTTCACCACTGCGCTATCGAGGTGACCTCATAAATAAATTATACTATTGTACAAGTATTTGTTGTGTTTAATGTGTTAAATATTTCTTACATATCTTTCACACAGTAACATTGTCCAATACACAAAACCTGAGAATGAGAGATTACACTGTATTTACACTTTGAATATATGAACACATTCTCTTTTACACAACACTTTCAACATTTCTATACATACCTTAATCGTAAAATTGCATAATATTAAATAATAAAAGCAGTATTGTTCTGTATAAAGATTAGCCATAAGGTAATAAAAACAGCATATATTCACTGCATAAAAATAACAGAAGTACCAACAAAATTATATATTAAAACAGGTATGTTATTACATAAAACATAACTGGTTTTGATAGCCATAATATAAATTCATATGGGATAGACTGTGCGTAGTAAACTAATGATTAGCAAGGACTGGAATAAGGGACAAAATATTAAATATGCACTGAACACATTTATTTATGGTAATATTGTGCATGGTTTAGAACTATAACCAGAACTGTGAATACAAGAAAGGAGCCTGTCACTTCATTACCACTTAGTAACAAAGATAATTAGTAACAAAGATAATTTATATACACCATTGTAAAGATAAGAGCATATTCAGGGATCTCACTGACCCTTCAAAAGTATCTTTTGAAGCATGGTATTTGGACAGAACTCTTTTTTAGATTTATCTTAAAATCTTGTTATGGGATCCCCAAATTTTACAAAAACACTCAAATGACTCTTAAAAAAGAAAGTTCAATGGAAACCCTGATACTATTACCTTTGTCACACCAGTTGTGGAATACTGGCTGAATTGAAAAATAGATAAATGGCCCTACTTATCAATCTACTATACAGAGAGTCCATTAATAATGTTTCCAATATGTCATTATACCCCCTCCACACACATACACAACTCTCGCATATATATACACATGTATATAATCAAAAGTATTAAAAATTATACTCTTTTTGTTCTAATATAATATATGAACTGAACAAAAATACTTGCTGGACAATACTAAAAATTAATATGGGATTCTTAATGTTATGATATACAAAACAATAGAGACTAGAATGAAATGATATTTAAAGCACTAAAACCAAAGACATAGGAGTATAGACCAAATATATTTGCATTGTTTATTCTTTGTTTGGGTTTTTAATCTCTTGTGATTTTGATGAAATAAGAACATTCTAATATGTGACTGCCAGACTGGATACATCGGATGATGCTGTCCAGTGGTTAACTTTGGAATTCTCAACTTTGTGGACCCGTATAAATTTACAATGATGACAATATTAGTTTAAAGGCATATTGTCACAGAATTACATTTCTTCATTTCTCAAATGTTTATTATAAAAGGAAATTCTTTATTCACTTGACATATAATAAATCTTGTTATGGTATCAACAATAATGGTGGATGGAACTACTATGTTAATATGCCACACCACAGTAATCAAAAGAGCCATTAAAAAATAAATATATATTTATGAAATAATACCACAGTTATTCAAATATCCATTATTGATAACTGAGGTTTTTAAAATACAATTTACAAAATAATGCCAGTTATCTGAACAGCTATTATCTTTGTTTTAAAAAATTCAATTATTAGCAAAATAATGCTACAGTTATCCAAATAGCCATCTTTGTTTTCTGATGTCATAATTCTATTGCATTAGTAAATGAAATTTAGCAGTTATGTGTTAGGTAGATGATTATATATGGCCAATTCTCTGTGACAGAATGAATTTAGAGCTGTACTAATTCTGATGGACGAGTTAAACAATGCAAATACTAGTAGCAGGCTAGTAACTTTTAGTTAGTTCTGGTCCTGCAGGCTAGTAAAAAATTCTTGATTTCTGCTCTCCATTTCTATATAACCAATTCTGTGTGACAGTATGCGTTTATAGTTTTTGACTGGAAGCATCACTTGAATACTGAATAAAAGAAAACATTTACTAAAATTATTATCGTAAAACTAAAATCTCTGATTCATTCCTCCTCTGGGTTACTGTCTGCATCTTGTATTAAAGCTTCGAAATTCTCTTCAGAAATCTCTAAAAATCTTTTCTCTTTCCTGCTGAACATGTACACGTTTCCCGTGTAAATGTCAAAAAACATCGCATGCAGTCGAATTT
>JAVCKW010226532.1:0-11625 GCA_034780715.1 Peltospira delicata | reverse complement strand
TTATTATTATTATTATTATTATTATTATTATTATTATTATTATTATTATTATTATTATTATTATTATTATTAAATGAATTTCTATTACATTCAGGGGAGTCTTTAAAGCAAATTATATAAATATCTTAGTAATCAAACAAAATATCAATGGTTATGTTTTCTCATTTCTTTCAAATCTTACATTAACAATGATTTTACATATCGTTCACTGTTTAACAATTTTCCATTAAGAGATGTACATATATTTATAATAAACATGCATTACACGTGTATACGTTTCTCGGTATTGTATGTGTCTTTATATGTTTAGCTCAAATATACTTTTCTTTGACACATGTTTGGTATGTTTTTCTTGTTATGGTGTAACGGTATTTATTCACTAAGGGGGGGAAAATATCAATCATAATGAAGTACGGTAGCAATTACTATATTTCACACCTAACGACGCAATACATTGTTATTTGGGACATGGTAGCAAATATCTAAAAATACATTTTACAAATTGTATCATATTTGACTATACAATGATTAATAATTATCAGTTTAAACAAGATCCACCATCATCTAAACGTAATTACAGAATTTCCAGGGCGCCAATCTTTAACGACCCAATTTTGAAGTTAGTGTTATGTTTGTTTAACAATTGGTATGAATAGATAAACATTGCAAATATATTTGAAAATTTGGCATGTATTGTTCAAATGTTTTCTGTAAGCAAGGATTGAGGGATTTTGTTATTTAACGACGCACTCAACACATTTTAATTACAGTTATAATGCGTCTTTTCCCTATTTTATGCACCATTCCACGATAACAAAGTAATTTTTGTACAAGTTGTTGAGCACTGGTTGGTACTAGAAATAGCTAAACCGATCTATCCGACAACAAGCTGCAGTAAGAACAAACGTGTTGCCCCTGAACTACGTTCCGGTTCTCGTTTTCTTCTAGAAAGGCTCATTAATAATGTGTAGACGTACATGCGTGTGAGCTTGCGTGATACGCGCGCGTGTGTATAAAATATTTCTAACAGAAAAGACCGCTCTCCAAACTCCCACCCAATAAGCCTAATACCAATTCAGTATAAACAAGAGTCCAGGGCCGTACCCTAATGAAAATCCCAGGGAGGGAGGGGAAGTACGTTTTATAAATAAATTTTTTACTAGCGCGCCTAGATAATGATAAACAAAATAGTGAGATTCTCGGAGGGGGGAGGAACTGTCTCCCTTGCCCACCCCCGGAGGGTACGGCCCTGAAGTAGTTGAATATACACTATAAGTAGACGATGAATAACAAAAAAAAAAAAAAAAAAAAAAAAAAAAAAAAAAAAAAAAAAAAAAAAAAAAAAACAGCTAGCTTCCTGAAATAAAAATAATTGCTGATTATAATTTTAAAAAATTTATTTTAATGACATAATAGACAGAAGCTTTCGTTTCTTTAAATTATGATTTTTAAAAACAAATTGTATAACGACGCACTCATTATATTTTATTGGTGTTATATCGGCGTCAGATTAATTTTAACATAAACAAAATAACTAATGGCACATTGACACGGATCGATCTGAGATCGATCCTTATCAATAATTCAAATAATTAGAGTTCAAATTAAACTTTTAATTGCAGTTGGTACCTTTTTTTTTTCTTTCTATCTGGACACCTCAATAGCCTAGTCGTGATCGCGCAAGCCTGACACGCAGTTAATTTGAGATCAATCCCTGTCAGATAGACACTAGATTCTAAAGACATCCAATTATTTAACAGAAAATATTTGAACAATACAGGCCTAATTTTTAAATATATTAACGACAAGTGATTACCTCGAATACTACATAATTATAAAATTATAAATAGTATATTTATTAATGCTTATTTGTAATTATATATATGCAAACCATATGAAGTAGTATTATATTTAGCGACGCATTCAACACATTTTATTAACGGTTATATGTGATTATTTACGGCTAAGGACCATATTGATAGAACTGAAACACCCTGCACCATATAGGCGGCTACTCCTTCCGATAAGCAGCAAAGAATATTTTATGTGCACCATCCCACAGACAGGATAACAATTTGGTGCACCAGTCGTGAAGCACTGGCTGGAACGAGACATATCCCAAAGGGTCCACTAAGTAAGATCGATCCGAGGACCCACCGCAACATGTGCCAACGCTCTAACTCTGAGGTACGTCCCGCTCCCGTGTAAACCATGACGTCACATTACATATTGTATCGCTTTCCTAGTATACTTTTGACGAAGAGTCAGAGTGAAATAAAGTGTTTTGTTGTTGCAATTCACCAAAACTGGCTAGGCTTGTATAGTAAATATCAGAAACAAAGAGGACGAATCGTTTCGACACTTTTCTATATGTTAAAACAAATGTAGACTAATTACTCGACTGTCTTAATTAGTGTCAGTGTTTTAATCTATTGGTAATATTTACCTGCCAACATATACAATTGTCTTGTTTTCTATGATATATTTATATAACTATTAAGGCTTTGAAGAAAAAGAGAAGAAAAACCTAAACAATAATAAAATATGAAATACTAATATTGATAAGGCTTAATAATTTCCATCCACGATATTTGTGTAGGTTTTGTCTTTTTGAATGCAAGTTTTACTGTGTGTTAGAACATTATAAGCTCAAATTATGAGCTTATAATGTCTAATACACAAACCCAAATTTCGTTATTAAACATAATTATAAAACTAAAAATAAGTATTTTGATACTATGCTTTTTAGATTTGTAATTAGATAAATGCAATAAATTGCCGTAAGAAGATATTCATATAAATTAAATATAGACCTGATAATACAACGCCCTCGCTGCATGAAGTACACGTATTTCACCTAATTAACATCTATGCTTGCATGTCCGTAAGAACCGGGATGGGAAAATATTGTTTTGTTATTGGTTTGTGAGCGCGCGTGTGTGTGTGTGCGCGCGTGTGTGTTTGTGTGTGCGTATGTGTATGTACGTGCGCCCTAGGTTGGTGTCTCTTAACTTATTAAAAAATTTGAAAAAGTATTTTGGCGTGACCAGGATTCGAACCTGGGTTTTTGCGGCCACAACGTAAGGTACTAACCACTATACGATCACGGCTACAAGTACACTTATGTGTTGACTGAACATACATGACAGTTCAGTGGAAAAGAAATTACAGTCTACCAAATATAAATATTGTGTGTATTTTTGATTTCCGTAAATTTATTACTCAACTTTTCTTTTAAATATGTAATCAAAACTGAACATATGGACTAAGCTATAGTTAAACAGTTCACCTAGTGCGTGTCAGCAGGCCACGTGTGTTATTGTAAGACTATTTAAGTGGTAACAGCAAACGACTGACAAGTACTTAAATGCAATACTTACAAAATCAAAGAATGTTTGATTATGCAACTATAAATTATATTATTGTGCAATCTCATTATAGATGATAATGGGATATACTCCTGTTCTAACCAACTTGCAACATGCCGTGGTGTGCAGTTTCAGTTTTAAACATAGGTGTGGAATTGTAATCTGTTATGGTAGGCCTATATGGTTAATGGCAAAATGGTTCATAAATATTTATGACATAGGACGACTAGCTGTCGCTGTTATTTATTACATAAGGTATAAGCAGCACAATAAATAGAAATACCAAGCCATTGTTAAGCTATGGGGCCTTTCGATAGCAAATACAGTAGATAGAGGTTTCGTGCCTCGATGTTAGGCCTCTACACCCTCTTCTTTCTATCAGTTGGTAGACACTAGGTCACTACACCCTCTCTATCAGTGGACATACTTTAGGTCACTACACCTTCTTCGTTCTATCAGTGGGCAGCAATTAGGTCACATCCTCTTCTGTCTATCAGAGTATACATTATGGCACTACACTCTCTTCTTTCTATCAGAGAGTAGACATTAGGTCACTACACCCTCTTCTTTCTATCAGTTGTCAGACATTAGGTCACTACACCCTCTTCTTTTTATCAGAGGGCAGACATTAGGTCACTACACCCTCTTCTTTCTATCAGTTGTCAGACATTAGGTCACTACACCCTCTTCTTTCTATCAGTTGTCAGACATTAGGTCACTACACCCTCTTCTTTCTATAAATGATCAGACATTATGTCACAACACCCTCTTCTTTCTATCATTGTGTAGATATTAGGCCACCAAACCCTCTTCTTTATACCAATGGGCAGTAGTCAGACATTAGGTCACTACACCTTCTTTTCTCAATCAGAGGGCAGGCATTATAGCAATATACCTCTTCTTTCTAACAGTAAGTAGACATTAGGTCACTACACCCTCTTCTTTCTATCAGAGTGCAGACATTAGGTCACTACACACTCTTCTTTCTATCAGAGGTCAGACATTAGGTCACTACACCCTCTTCTTTCTATCAGAGGTCAGGCATTAGAGCAAAATACCTCTTCTTTCTTTTAGTGGGCAGACATTAGGGCATTATCTTCTTTCTATCAGTAAGTAAATATTAGGTCACTACACCCTCTTCTTTCTATGAGTCGTCAGACATTAGGTCACTATACCCTCTTCTCTCTATCAGAGGTCAGACATTAGGTCACTACACCCTCTTCTTTCTATCAGAGGTCAGCCATTAGGTCACTACACCCTCTTCTTTCTATCAGAGGTCAGACATTAGGTCACTACATCCTCTTCTTTATATCAGTGGGCAGACATTAGGTCACTACATCCTCTTCTTTCTATCAGAGGTCAGACATTAGGTCACTACATCCTCTTCTTTCTATCAGAGGTCAGACATTAGGTCACTACACTCTCTTCTTTCTATCAGAGGTCAGACATTAGGTCACTACATCCTCTTCTTTATATCAGTGGACAGACATTAGGACACTACATCCTCTTCTTTCTATCAGTGGACAGACATTAGGACACTACACCCTCTTCTTTATATCAGTAAGCAGACATTAGGGCACTATACCCTCTTCTTTCTATCAGTGGACAGACATTAGGACACTATATCCTCTTCTTTCTATCAGTGGACAGACATTAGGGCACTATATCCTCTTTTTTCTATCAGTAAGCAGACATTAGGGCATTATACCCTCTTCTTTCTATCAGTGGGCAGTCATTAGGTCACTACACCTTCTTTCTATCAGTGCGCACACTATCAGTAAGCAGACATTAGGGCACTACACCCTTTTCTTTCCTTTGAGAAATAGTTATATTCAGTAAATCGATAACCAGCTCCTTTAAATTGTAGGTAATTTATTAATATCTTTTGTATTATTATTATTTTAAAAACAACAACAAAAACAACAACATCAACAACAACAACAACGCAACCCAACTTTAATAGTGTATATAAATATTATTGTAATTTTCACCCTGGCCGTCAGTCACCGAGGATATATAATATATAATACAATATGAAATGTGACAAAATGGTTTACAGGAGGGTTGTAAACAAACAAACATTTATAAAGAGTGTTAATGTATAATATTGTACAGTGAATAGTATTCAGGGTATAAGCCTATCGAAGACAACTGGTGTTTTGGCAGGTAAATGTTGAAAAGACCAAAACATTGACACTAATTAGCAGAGTCGGGCAATTAGTCTGAGTTTGTTTTAAAGCACCGAGAAGCGTCCCAACCACTCTGGCTCATTGTCTCTGGTATTCAACACCCAAGCGTGACCGGTCTGGCTGGATTACCCCGTGGAATCCGATTACAGCTGATTACTGTAATCCGAGCATATATATGACACACTGCAATACTGCTGACCAGAACAGAACTTTAACACAATAATCTTGGTTACCCCGAACAACCAGTAACACACACAAAAGTAGGAGGCATTTTCTAGTTTGTCAGAAAGTTTACCTCAGCAGTTCGAGCCACTTTGTCTAGAAACCTTCTCAGCCAACATCGTAACAATGGCGTCATTTCAGACTGGCTTGTTCGGGTGTTTCGGAAACTGTGGACTTTGCTTGATAACATACATAGCCCCTTGCTACACTGCAGGTAAAAATGCCGAGGCTGTCGGAGAAAGCTGCGTTTGCAGGGGATGCGTGTCTTTGCTAGGACCAGTGGGAATATGGTCAATGGCTACCATAAGAGGCAAGATTCGAGAAAAGAAAGGCATTGAGGTATGTACAGAATCCACATTATTGTCTTTACTATTGAGTGCATCGTTAAATAATATATAATTTTGTTAGTTGTATTTCTTTACTATCTTTTTCTGTAGCGTTCTTTTTGTTTCATTAATGCTGTTTGTAGTATCTGTATATCTGTCGTCTTGTGTATTTCTGTAAATGTAAATGATGTATGCAAGGTATGATTCCAGTCTAGCTTGGCAACGAATAAACACTAACACTATAATTAATATAAGTATGATCATAATTTTAAAATATTCTCATCAGAATACTATAAAATACTTAGTAACCTGGACAACCTTTATTGTATAATTTTTTTTTTTAAATATTAAGAATATCTAATAAAATATTGTGGAACTGTATTTTAAATTATATTTTTATATTAAATATCTGTAATCGAATTTTGTGAAACTATATTTTAAATTATATTTGATTACTTGTTAATATATGTATTGCATGCATGATTCCATATTTGATTAAAAGAAGGACCTAATACTGATCCCCAACTGTTGATTTATTTCAGGGCACCTTCCTGAAGGACTGTCTCGTTTACGTGTTCTGTCCCTTGTGTGCACTCGTCCAAGAGGCGCAGGTAAATATGTCTTCTGGTTTCTTATTTAATTTGGAATAACATACACCATAGTAGAAACGTTAAATAACCACGAGTTGCACGACGATGAAAGGCATTCGTCTCTATTGCAAACAGGTGAAAACGCCATTCTGACACGCAGTGGATCTGAGATCGATCCTTGTTAGTGAGCCACCAGGAAATGTTTTTCCTAATATTTTTTTTCGATGGCGATATGACCATTAACTGAAAAAAAAGTGAATGCGTCGTTAATTAAAATATTATTATTGTCTAGAGCAAACCATGTAATATTGATCAGTTTGTTTTGACCTACCAATTATTAGTCCTTCCCAATGGATGATGTCACAAAATATGTGGTATGTACTGGTAAGTATGTGTAGGCCTGAGTGAGCAATGTTTTTTTTTCTTCTTTTTTTTGTATCTGTATAGACCACAAATATATGCCCAATACAAGACTGCAGTAAATAAAATGTGTCATACGCGTCTTTAAATATAATTTTCTTACTTCCCTTTAGTACGGTATCATATTACGTTCAATCCTTTTTACGATGGGAATTGTTACAAATGTTCTTATTCCATTATGCCAGCTGAATACTACTTACTATCCATGGTGTACGTCAAATGATACAATTCATGAGCGGAAGCTAATATCGGGATACGAACCCAGCAGCTCTAAGCTTTAAATTCAATCGAGTCAAAACATCGAGGTAGATGGAAAAACTAAATCTGCTAATTCCACGTATGACCAATAAGTCTAGACAATTCAGTGCCAGTATCTGGACAAATATAGTCTGCGGTTTATCGGCTTACAGAGTAATTACTGATGGAACTAAATACCCGGAAAAGAATAATGTCGTCGTCGTGGCGACGAGTGCTATAAACCGTGATAAGTAACACCTACACCTAGTTGACGGTCATCTTCCAACTTAAATTACTTAACGGCGTCGCCTTGGTTACATCTTGGATTACCTAAATCGATAAGCCTTCCAGGTAAGAAATATTCAGTTGCTGGTGACTTCGTGACAAAGGTGAAATATTTGACCACAATGTGTTGATTTGAGAGATGTTTATAATTTTTAATGTTATCTCTCTCGCTCTCGCTGTCGCTCTCTCGCGCTCTCTCTCTCTAACGCACACACACGCACGCACGCTCTCTCACACACACACACACACACACACCTCTTTCTGTTCTCCGTTTACCTTCCTCTCCATCATCTATCTATGGAGAAACGATCCACACTAGAATAAGTTATCCCTCTACATCTGAATTAAACATCAATTACATAGGTACAAAAACATCAACATGGTATTATATTATAGTAAAATATTACAATGTAAAATGTTATAATATGCCTTTAAATCTAGTTAAATTATTATATTCACGAATTATAATTATTATTTCAGGAAATGCAAGGAGCCACCTCGCAGTCGATGGTTCGAGCTTAAACGATGACATCCCCGACAAACACAATATACGCGTCAACATGTTTTATTGCCAGTCTCCAAGAGATAAGACAATGACGGCTATTTATTACTAATTTAGTTAGAACTACAACTTTACATTTTAATTCAGATATGTATATATCTGATTAAAACCTATTCAGAATATGTATGTATTGTAAGAATATGTTACTTGCTCATTCTGAACAATCTGTTGTAACACACGCTTGTCATGGGCGCGGGATCTTGCGTGACAGGTACAAAAGTGTCCCCACCAGTTTTTGATTTCTATATATGCATCTATCATATCTTATGTACATTAAAAATATACATTAAAGAGTTATGATGTTATCTCACAGTTCAGTAACGAGTGACTATATATTAGTTTATAAAACTCATTATCTTAAAACAAACGTTCCACATATTCATCGATATTGCTTTATTTTCAGTAGCTAGGTTTATGTCTTTATTTTTGATGTAATCAAATTTGATGTATCATTCAAAATTGGCGTTTTAATTTAAAATGTTAGTATTTTATAGTTTTATAAATAGGCATGTTAAAGACATGAATTGTGAGTTGGTTATAACTTCATGAATATACATGTACATCTAAATATATTTAAAACATAAATAAATATATTTTTTACCGTATATCTGTTTCATGTGTTTTGTGAAGAAAAAAAACATCCCCAAAATAACTTGTTATTGAATCTACATTGTTCTGATGTTTATTTGGTGAAAGTTTGGGAAGAGGTCTTTTTATGCACGCAAGCACACATGCATGAATGCAAACATACACACAAACACACGAAAATATCTACGATAACGTCCGCTCCTATTACAGTCTGAAAATAGATGCCTCTAAATTAATCAGCTGAGTTTATTTCCAGTTCCAGCTCCACAACTGATATAACAAAGAACGTGATATATGCCATCTTGAAATAGGGTATAGAAGATTCTTGCTTTTAATCTGAAATAATGTACACGCAGGTGGCGTTAGCATGTTTCATTTCGCCTATGTAGGCCTACAACACCATTTAACCGTAATTAAAATGTGTTGAATGCAACGATCTTTCCTTCCTATAGGGAAGAAAATATTTAAACGTGTGACAGGGAGAAAATATTTAAACGTGTGACAGGGAAATACTATTTAAATGTATGACGGAGAACATCAGTTTTGTTCAATAAATCAATAACCAGATAACTGTCATCGATCACTTGTAAAAATATTTAACACAAACTGATGTAAACATGTTCTATTCCCGTAGACCCATGACGGTCTCTAAGCACCTGTGACATGGACACCAACAACAACACATGAATACATCACTGCCATTGTTTTCTGTAACATACACACACAGTTGCGTGTGTTTCGGACATTATAATGACACGCTTTGCTGGCAAATATTACCACCGTACCAGAATTTCCCAAAGCCGTCTCTCTTACAGAAAACGTTTGAACAATACAGCTTAATTTACAAACATCGTCTTTGTTTTCGAAGCATGCAAGCACATGTATTTACAATGCTTGTCTACCTGAAATAAAGACTGCATAATTCCGACCTATTGGCCTACGTTATAGACAAGTCACAGCCAAAATATACGGTAGACCAGAGGGGTTGTTTATATTTGACTTTGTTCAATGGTACCCACAATAGGCATAAATCGATAATCACTATTTAACGGCAACACAAAATGGAACTCGGTCATTGGATATACATAATTAATCATAAAATAACAGGATCTGATCATTACTGAATAGTAACCATTTGCTATTTCAGATTTTTTCTCTCACCTATTTGTGTGAATATTTTGTAACATATTTCAATCGTTTGGATAAAATTAACATATTTCACGGCAGTGGTGGCAGTTTACATGTCGAGTATTACGGACAAAATGTGCTTAACTTTAACGTATACTTGGTATAATTAGTGGTATTGTGATACATAATCATCATTATAAATATGTGTGTATATATGTATGTGTATGTGTATGTGTATGTGTATGTGTATGTGTATATGTATATGTATGTGTATATATACATATCCAGTACCAATGTAGCACGAGTTGGTTTAATTCTGCTGAGTCAACTATAAGACTAACTCAGGCTGTTATTCCCTGTGACAACACGCTAGGTAGCAGACCACAGAAACAGTCACGATCTTGACTTACCGCCCAAGATTGCGACTGTGCCTTATAGAGCGAGACGTAGCATTGAGACAGAGCATTTGTTCGTAGTGCTATCATCTATTGATCACATAATGTATATTGCTGTCTTTTCTGTGCAATGGTGTATGCAAAACACCCATTGCTGTTGAGTGGAACGAATAGCCCATGAAGCGACAGTAGGTTTCCTGTCTCTGTCATATTGATCCTATAACCATACATAAAATGTCTTTAGTGCGTCATTAAATAAAACACTTCCCTCACTCCCTCTCCCTCTCCCTTTCTCTCTCGGTCTCCCTCTCGTTTTCTCTTTGCACAAAACACGCCTGCCTTGGACAAAATCAGGGCGCCTCAGTACCCTAGTGGTGTGTGCACACGCCTGTCACACGGTCGATCTGTGATCAATCCCCTTCAGGTAACCACTTAAGAGTTTTCAAATAAAAAAATGTCTCATGCCAATATAACCTTTAACAAAAATGTGTTGAGTGCGTCGTTAACCCAAACATATTTTTAATGGACAACACCATTTGGCGAAGTTAAAAATTATGTTCCAACACAGGCGTGCTTGAACTGTTCCCTAATGAAAGCATGATCTATCACACCCACCCCTCGCGAATGGTCTACCCCTCAATCTGAAGGTCGTTGATCAATATATGATATATAAGATAACATAAAATACATATAAACTATTCGCTCATACCGTGAAAAGATTAAAAGAAGGCTATTTTTAAATAGTAAAAGTATCGATTTCCTTATCTTCACTCCTTAACTACACCTCTGTGTTAGTAAACAAACGAACCCGCTTGTTTGAACAGGGCATACTGGTAATTAGTGTCACACTCGGGACAACAATGTTTGTAGTTGGCAAATGGATATAACAACAAAGCAATTAAATATATGTTCAATTTTATATAACTTTGAATGGAAACATCTAACCCAAATGGGTTACGGGCGAACGAATCTTTCAAAAGAAATGGAAATAAAAAAATGGTGTGTGTGTGTGTGTGTGTGCGCAAATATGAGAACACTTGTAAAAGTTTTATACACTTTATACACACGTGTGCGTAGTATTTATTCACATCCAGATGATTATAGGCCTATGTTAATGGTTGTGACTGCAGACGTACCAGTCAAGATGCACGAGCCTAGAAACAAGCATGTGATATTTTTATAATTCATTTTTTGCAATCTGTCTTTTTCATTGGTTTCGAGAAAATAAAACGCTTTTCATGGTGCTTGGATAAAAAAAAAAAAAAAAAAAAAAAAAAAAAAAAAAAAAAAAAAAAAAAAAAAAAAAAAAAAAAAA
>JAVCKW010225422.1:0-11637 GCA_034780715.1 Peltospira delicata | reverse complement strand
AATTCAAAGAAATGTTAAAACATTAAATGAAATCAAATCACAATTATCAAAATCATCAGCAAATCAAAGAGTTATACAAAAAATATTTGGTGAAAAATATAGTACAAGTAGTACTACTGGACTAAAAGTTAAAAGAAATTCTTTTACATCGCTAAAACAAACTGAAAAATCTTTTGATCACTTAAAATTCGTATAAGCTCTATCTGATCTTCCGTTAAAAGCTGTGCCTCATCAATAAAAATCGTATACTCAAGATTGTTAAAATTTTTTCTTAGAGCTGATATAAGTGCTTCTGTTGTTAGTTCGTTTCTCTCTATATTTTTACCTGCCATGGAGAGAAGTATCTCTAAAAACTCTTTATCATCAAAGTAAGGATGAGTAAAAAATTTTGCTACTTTTACATTTGGTACTCTTTTTGTTACATAGTTCAAAAGATAACTTTTCCCACTTCCTGGAGCTCCTAAAAGGAAAACAAGCGGTGTATCATGTGCTGATATAGCATCAACCAAGCTCTTTTTAGCATACTCAAATGTCAGACTATCAAAGTAACCATTTAAGTCGAAATCGTCAGAAAACAACTCCTTAGCGACAGCATATTGGTTCATAAATCCTCCAAATATTGCGATTAGTCGGATATTATGACACAATTTGAGTAAAATCTTGCATAATTTTAGTATATAAAATTTATATATTTAAAAAAAAGATAAATATATTTAAATAATTTTATATATTCATATCTGATTCAAGTATTTCTAACTCTCCTAAGTTTGGTGCTTCTTCATCACCTCTTACAAGTTTTGGTGTTATAACTATGATAAGCTCACTCTTTGTGCGAACAAGTTTTTTACTTTTAAACGCATTACCAAGAATTGGTATAGCACTTAGTCCTGGTATTTTTGTTATCTTGTTTTCACTTCTTCCTTGTATAAGTCCACCTAGTAGAATTTTCTTTTCATTTTTAACTTTTACAACAGATGAAAGTTGTTTTACTTTTATATCTGGAGCCATATTTGCAACTCCGTGTTCATCTAAGTGTTGTTTTGATATCTCACTTATAGTTGGATTAATCTTTAAGATAATAAAGTTGTTTTTTGTTATCTCTGGAACAATGGATAAGGTTACACCAACAAATGTCGAACCAACTTCATATTGGGGATCAGACTGAATTACTCCATTTGTCGTTGTAGTTGTACTACCCAATGAATACTTATAATTTTTAGTCTCTCCAACATTGATGATAGCTGGTTGGTTATTTAGTGTTAGTATCTTAGGATTTGATACTACATTTACATCACCTTGTGTTTTTAAAAAGTTTACTAAACCAGTAAGAGTAAAGTTGTATTTTGCCAAATATGTAGGATCTTTTAGAGTATTTAATATTCCTGACTCTTTATTGCCTACTGCTTCACCATTTAGAGTTGCTTCAAACTTACTCCAATCAATTCCTGTAGTTTTATCTGCTGAATATGTTACTTCTATAACTTTTGCATCTATAAGTATCTGTTTATGCAATCTATCCATGAGTGTATGAATATACTTTCCAACACGATCAATCTGTTTTTTTGTTCCAGTAACGGTAACAAGTCCTGCATCTTGGTTTAACATAGTTTTTGCAGAGTTGTATTTATCTCCTGCTCTATTTAAGATAGTCTCTATCTCATTTTTCAATGCACTCCAAAACTTAAAATCACTTGTAGAAGTAAGAGAAGTCGAAGTATCCCCTTCTTCATTTGTTCCAGTTTTTGTTTTAATAGTTTTAGTTGAGACACTACTTCTATCTGAAAAACTGACATAGTCAATATAAAATGTTTTTGTCTGAAGATAAGAAATCTTTAAAACATTTCTCTCATCAAGTGTATAAAAAAGATTGTTATCTGTTAATAAAAGTTCAAGTATCTCATCAAGTGTAAAATCTTTAACACTTAGATAACTTATCTTTTTATCAACTTTTTCTTTAGCAATATCATCACCAAAAACTATACTCATCTTACACTCATTTGATAGATTTTCTAAAACATTTAGTATAGTTCCTGGTCTGCTTTTAGTACTGTTAACTTTAAATGAGAAAAACTTACTTTGACATGATGCATGTAGGTTTATACTCATAACTATAAAAAATAACGCTGCTATTAATCTCACTCTATTTCCTCTTTTGTAATCAAAATCATATCTGATGTTGGAAGTCTTAATGTCGTATATTTCTTGTTTTTTCTTAAAACTACAATATCTTGATTTATTTTCGTTACACTATAATCGGCAAATTTATCTCCAACTTTATACCATTTGCTATTTATAAAGGCTTTTTCATTCAAAATCATACTAAGTTGTGGTTGAGAAGGGATAGATTTGATTATTTTTCTAGAATTATTGCTATCTTTTTTCTTAACTATTTTAACTATTTTAGGTTTTTCTTCATTGAATGGATCATAGTTTATATCTATATCTTCTAAATGTTTACTATTTTCATCCATAACTTTTTGAAGCAATCCTGCTATACTTGCAATCATCTTTTCATCAGCTTGTAAAAATGACCATGTTAAAAAAAATGTTACTATTAGTTTCATATATTTACCCCATAAATTGTAAAGTTAAAATTAAAGTCTATATCACTTGAATCCACCTTTTTCTCTATTTTTATATTTTTAACATCAACTAAAAACTCTCTTGTCTCTATAAAATTTAGATATTTTAAAACAGAACTATATCTACCACTTCCTGTTATCTCTACATACTTCTTTGGTACAACTTTTTCCTCAGTTTCTCCTCGTTTAGAATCACTATTTTTTATATTTTTTATCTTTAAATTAAGATTTAGTGATTTTTTAAGTATCTCATCAAGTGTTACTGTCCATCTATTTTCATCAAATTCCAAGCTCTCTAAATTTGTTAACTTTGCATATAAGTAGTTCAATGAATCTCTATTTTTATCAACCTCTTCAGTAAGCACTAAAAGCTTTTTTTTCGAATTTGCAATCTTTTTCTTTACAACTCTTGGCGATCTTCTTTTGATGTTTGATTGAAGTTTTACCATCTCACTATCAAGTATCTCTAACTCTTCTTCTTGTGTTGGTATAACATACATAAACATCAATCCACCAACAAGAATAATAGGCATAAAATATATCATTACCTTTTGTGATAATTGAACTTTTTTCAAATAACTTTCAAAATTTTCTAATGCTTTCATCTTTTTACCGTCACTGTACTTTTATATCTATCATTATCATCCAAAGTTATTTCACCAGAAGTAACTGAACTAAAACCTACTTTTAAAAGATCTTTCATCAAAAGAGCAATAGTATCTCTCCTATTTTGAGGAGATGATAACTCAAAATTTAAAGCTTGCTCATCTGCTTGAGTTATCTTATCTATCGAGAGTTTATAGTTTTTTAATATAGTATTTATCTTTATAAACATAGATGTATATTTAGTATCTTTATCTTTCAATGCTAAAAGTGATGTCGCAATCTCTTTTAATGTTTTTAACTTTTTAGTATCCTCTTTTTTCTCTTTTTCTAAAGTTGCCACTTTTTCATTTATAGTTTTTAACTCTTTTTTAAGTTTTGATGAACTTTTAGTCAAAATAGCCTCTTGCTCTCTTAATGTACTGTTTTGAGTATCTTTTTGCTCTATTTCATAAGATAGATAAATGGGATAAGAACTTAGCAACAAAATAGTTGCAACTGATGATAAAGCAAATTTACCAACTTCACTTTTATAAAACGGAGGCTTTTTTGTACTAAGTGTCATGTTATGTTGCTCTTGTTTTGCTTCTAGCATATCTTTCGCATAAGAGGCAACAATAGCATCAAAATTTAATACATCTTCACTATCAAAAAAGTTTAAAGATACAAACTCAGCACCATCTACATACTCTTGAATTTCATCTATAAGTGCAGGTATATCTTTTCCATCACAACTAAAAAATATTCTATCTATTTGAGTAAAATTATAAACATTTCTATTGTGAAGACTCAAACTTTTAATAGTCTGAAACATAGATGAAAAAGTCTCTACTAAATACTCATAAAGTTCATACTCCAAAAGTTCATAATTGTCTCTTATCAACCCTTTTTGTGTTAAAGTTTGATATAACTCATCTGTTGTAACAGTTATATTTTTACTACTTAGCTCAGAGACCATGTTCTCTAAAGATTTTAATCTTTTTGAAGAGATATATTTCCCATCTGTATAAGAAGTTGTAAAGGCTTCCTCTTTTGAAATATAGATAAATATATCATTTTTAGGTACAAGTATACTATTTTTATAAAGTGTCTCAAATGACAAAAAAGGTATCGCTAAAAAATCTATATGTTTAACACTTTTTAAAGAACTTTGATACTTAGAAAATATAGAATTTTTATCAACAGCAAATGCCTCTATCAAAATTTCATTTTCATCAGCTCTATCTTTTTCTATATAAGAGATTTTGTATGGTTTTGTTGGATCTAAACCTATATCTTCATACATTTTAAGTTCTATCTTGACAAGCATCTCTTGTGGTGAAAGATTTTTTTCTATCTTAAAACTATGAGAAATAATATCGTTATATACTAATCTTGAAACAATAGGTATTTTTTTATTTTTAAAGTCTACATCTTCTTTAACAGTACCATCAAAAGAAAATTTTTTAGAATTTTGTAAATTTAGATAATTTATTACTGTTGACATATCTCTCACTTTTGTACTATATAGCCAGAATAAGGCATAATGTTTAATGTTTTTGTTTTACCTTTATAGGTTATATTTAACTCTATCGGCATTTCGAGGAAATTATTTAATCCTGCATAAGGTCTACCTAGGTTATCAAAGCAGATTTTTGGTTCACTTGAAGATAGTGTTGTTTGACTATTTAACTGATAAGGTTTTGCTTTTGCATGGCTCTTTTCATCAAGATTTAGTGCATCTTTATCCAAATCAACACATGTAGTATCATCTGTAAAATTGTTATCTTTATAATTAAAGTTATCATAGCTTAGAGCGTAAAGCTGTTTTATTTTTATCTTTTGTTTTACAAAGTTTATATCACTAAATATTCTGTTATCAGGCATGTTCATAGCCATAGTTCCAGCTAACACACCAATAACAACCATGATAAATATAAGCTCAATCATTGTAAATGCATTTCTAAAATTTGTATTTATTCTCATAGCTTTTGTAAACTCCTTCTTGTGAGTCTTACATCTCTACTATTTTTTGGATGTGTGTTATTTGTTTCTACAACAATATCCATACATACCATGCCATTTGATGCTTCAGTACCAATCTCAGTTATCCTATCTCCTGTTTTATTGTAAAGATAATATTTTGTAAGATTTATATCTGCTATAAATCTTTTATCATCTGAAGTTATTTTTACCTCAGTTAACAATCCATTATTTTCCCAATCATGAGAGCTTATGCCTAAAAGTGCAATTTCAACTGCACTATTCATAAAGAGTTCAGCCTGTTCTTTGATATACAAATCCTCAGTCTGCTTTACTGTAATAGAAGCATACTTCATGGTAATAGTCAAAATAGTAGATAGTATCACCATAAAAAATATGATTTGAATCAATCCAAAACCTCGTCTTTTCAAAACACAACCTTTTGCTTAGAGATTTGAACTTTTATATCATTTCCTTCTTTTCTAACAGTTCTTTCTAGTGTCAAGTTAAACTGTAAGTTTTCATTTACAAACTCTACTTCAAAACCTTTTGCCTCTTTTGAGAGGATAGTTACTTTTCCGCTAGCACCTGTACTGTTTTTATCTGCACAAAATGTTTGAGCCTCCCATGGGTAGTAGTTATAGAATAGAAAAAGTGTCTTTTCATCTACAAAAACATTTAAGTCAACTATACATTGTGCTGAAGCGTTTATATCTTCATACTTCGCTATGGCATAAGCACTTTTTAAAAGATAATATTTTTCATATATCTTTTCAGGTTTTGTCTCTAGTTCTAACTCTTTATCTGTTGAAGTTGCATTTATCTTAAATATCTCTGTATGAGTATTACCATGCCAGCCAAAAGAGTTATTGAAATCATCTCCATATACTATACCTCCACCATCAAAACTTCCTGCAAATATAAGAGATGAGCCATTTATATCTTTTGTATCAGGTGAAAAAATCATCGGTATAGTTTTATCAGACTTTTTAAAATCAACAAAGCCACTATAGATTCCTGACTTATGTTTTTCAAAATCTGTTCCTATCCACTCCAATATTCCATATTGACTACTAAGAGTATAGATTGATTGAAAATCTCCAGTAGCAGAATCATAACCAATTACAGTAGATGGTACACGATGATATAAAAGTGTTGAAATTTGATTTGATATAAGGGTAGTATCAAAACTCAGTTCACTTATAGCTTTTGTTTTAGCAGCTTTAGTATAGAGATGTGCCATAGATATATAAGCACCACCAGCCAAAATACCCATAACAACTATTGTCATAATAAGCTCTACCATGGTAAATGCTTTTTTCATTACCAATCCTCACTATTTAGGGTAATCTGCCCAATATTTGTTGAGTAATAGTAAAAAGATGTGATATTTTTATCTCTACCTCGTCCTCCTACATATCCCACAGTTGCCTTAAATTTTTTAATATTTGATATATTTGATTGAGCTGTACTATCTAACAATATTGTCATAACACCAGTTGTTGTAACATCATCAAAGATAGTATCTGATAGATATTCAACATTTGTATATATTTTATATTTTGTTTTTGTGCTAAGATTTACATCTACTACAGTAGCGTTAAAATCATCAATATCATCAAACATAAGATAATCACTCTCACCACTATCACTTCCTATAGAAGAGGCAGTAAAAGTCTCCTTACAGTTTCTAGTATATTCACCTAAAAAACCACCTTTTCTAAGATGTGTAGTTGTATCACATGGTATATTATCAGAAGGGGTAGCCAAAATAGACATACTATCTGTGTTGTTTTCATCCCATGCTAATAATGAAGTAATATTTGTTAGTGAAATAGCATTGAAAAATGCTTCTTGTTTCATAGCAAAACTATCACTTTTGTTAGTAGCAAACACTATTTTAGGAATCACAGCAAATATACCAGCCATAATAACGATAGTAAATATAAGTTCAATAAGGTTAAATGCTCTTCTCATGTAGAAGTGATAGCAAGTTTTATGCCATGTGCAACATGGTGAAGTTTATCCACCATGTGAGTTATGAGTTTACCTCATTATCTTTATAGCTTTTCTCTTTCTTTGTGATGTAAAATTGTTATCAAACTTTGCCCCACTAAAGTCATCTTTGCCACTGCTTATACCGTTGTTGTTTTCAACTTCAAATATATACTCAAAACATGGATGTGATGCACAAGTTTTATCATTTTCAAAACTATACTCTTCGTATCTACTATACCAAAGCCATGTAGGGATAGAGAGATGATAAAACTTTTTGTATGATTTGTCTGTTGGGTTTGCTGATATACTAAATGTATTTATGCCACTTGTAACTGTAGAGTTATTAACTGATGTTGCGGTTAGTTTTCTTTTATCTTCATTCCTATCTTTTATATGTGTAAAACTATCTAGGTTATTCAGATACCATGAGCGACTAACTTGTTTAAATCCAGCCAATGGATTTGAAGAGTATATCTCTATAGTTTGTGTTGCATTTACTGGAGTTTTATTTGTTTTTATATCATTTGTTTTCAACCTTCCATAGTAAAAAGTTGCATTTCCATTAAAAGCTTGTGTTTTATCACCTATAACGGTTGTATCATTTATATCTTTCACATGTACTTTTATATTTGTTGTTGTACCATTTATTTCAAGAGGTTCTTTAGGAATTTTTGAATCTCTTCCAAAGTTAAAGAGTAAATTACCATAGTTAAGTGTAGCTATACCATGGTCAAAGTGTAAGTTTTTAGAAGCATTGTTTTCATCTATATCTCTTGAAAGGTTGGCATCTGTTGGTAGTAAAAGTGATAGATTAAAATCTACAAGATTTGCATAGTATTTTAAATCATCATGATAGTTTTTCATAACACTATCTTTTTCTCCAAGAGCTGTAACTTTAAAGTTCAAGTTTTTCAAGTTTGCTCCCATTGGTACAGGATTTTGTGCATAGTAAGTAAATGTTTCTTCATCATAGTTACTCATGGTTGGAGTTGCATCAAAAGTGATGTTAAACTCTTTAGGTATAAATGTAAGATTTTGCTTTAAGTATATAGTCCTATCAGCTAATGGTGTATCATCACTATCAACCTCTGCCCATGTTGTGTCGTTTAGCTCCAGTCCTATCTTTCCCACATCACTAAAACTTAGGTTTGTATCTTTTGTTATACCATTTGAAAAGTTAAAGTCAACAGTTGGTATAAAATCTCCAGCCATAGATGAACCATTGGTGTCATCTCTAAAATACTTTTGACTTGTAGGTGTAACAGAAGTGTTAAAATCTACTGTGTCAGTTGTTCCATCACTATTTACAGCTTTTGCTTTAAAAGTATACTCATGTTGAGATATAAGATTTTGTGTTAAATCATCTGTTGAACTTAACAAAAACTTATCTGGTCGTATAGAAAATGTATCTGTAGAGTTTGACTCAACTACCATACCTTCATAGATACCCGTTATCTTTATCTTTGCACATTTTACTGCTTTATCATGGATAAAAACTGAAGGATTCCAACATGCACTTATGTTCATATCTTGGTTGCCATGCCATATCTCTGTTGTATTATAGAGTGTACTGCATGTAACATCTGAAAAACTTAAAAGCTCTAATTTTGTAATATTTACATCTTCTGCCAGACTATTGTTGTTATCATTTTCATCTGCTGAAAGGATAGTAAGGTTTATATCTTTTCCTGCTATCTTGGTTGTTATGTTGTTATCCCAGTTAAAACAACCACCTGATTGGTTTACGGCGTTGAAGATGGCTTGGGAGCAGATGATGTTTGGTGGTACTATCGCCATATCTGCTTTGATTTTTGTTTGGCTTAACTCTCCTTTGTAGATTTTAAGTTCATCGAGGTAACCATTAAAATTATAACCACCACCTAACCAAGCACCAATACTTGCATCTGTAGCTACTTTTGCAGTTGTATTATGTGGTACTGTTCCAAGTACCTGAGATAAAGTTTGTAAATTACCATCGATATAAAGTCTGTTAGAATGAATATCCTCATTTGTAAAGACTGCACAAATATGATGCCAAGTAGTTGATAGATTATTAGTTGAACCATAGATATCTCCATATAAATTAAATCCTATTTTCCCATCTTTCATCCATATGTTATACCACTTCCATCCAAAAGGAATAACATTATCCGTTGTTCCATCCCATTTCATCCAAAACATAACCGTATTTTTTTTGTATTTGTCCATGTTTACAGCTAATCCAGATATATTTATATCACCACCATCAAGCTTTAAGACACGATTTCTTATTGAATCCTTTGTAGTCTGTATCTTTGTTGTATCAAAATTAGGGATAGTTCCATGGTTGTCCCCACCTTCACTATCTATAACTTCTCCACTACTACCATCATACTTACACTCATCAAAACTATACTTAGCTAAAAGAACTGGTTTTGTACAGTCTACTGCCATACGGTGTGAGCCGTCATAGTTTTTGTGTAGGGTTGAGTTGCTTTCATTATCATAGATTTCTTGTATTTGTTTCTCAGGTAAAGCAACTTTGAAAATTTTAAATTCATCAAAAACACCATTTGCTGAATTTTCCCTTCCACTACTAAGATAATCATAAATAATATCTCCAATATGAATAGAGTCCAAGCCCCCAAATGATGAACTAGAAAGAGAACCATAAACATTTAAATCTTTTTTTTGACCATCTATATATAAAGTATAGTTACTTCCTATTTTCCAAGTAATGACAATATGAGTCCAAGTATCAGCAGCAATATTAAAGCCATAATTAGATTTTACTTCTAAATCAGAATTATCATCAGCTTTAAAAGATAATTGAATCTGACCACTTGTATTTAGGCTGACAAAAAAGTATTTATCAAGAGTAGAATCTGAATTCTGACTATCTTTAGAAGCATCCAAAAGTGTTCTGTTTTCTCCACCATTCCATGGAGTGTTACTTTTAAACCAAAAAGAGAAACTTCCTTCACTTCCTATATCCATGGGTGTTATGCCTGTATTTATTGCATGAATATCGGAGACATTATTTTCATTTGGAATTGATGCACTATTGTTAAATATCCCCTCTATCGGATTTATATCAGTTGCTATTCTAGAAGCATTGTGATTACTTGTTTGGTCAACAACTTCTCCTGCGGTTCCATCCCAACTACACTTATCAAAGCGATAATCAGCAACTAACTCATTTGGACAAAAGATAGCATCTCTCGTTTCATTGTAAAGTGCTGTGACCTCATCTGCACTGATAGCTCCATCATAGATTTTGACTTCATCTATCATCCCGTTGAAGTACCCATCCCCATCCCAGGGAGATTTTACGATATAGTTTACAGTTCGTGTAACATTTTGAGGCATATTGGCAAAAGTAGTTGAGTTTTTTTCTACACCATCAACATATATTTTCGCTACACCAATACTATCCAATGTAACAACATAATGGTGTAATTTACCATCTATAGCATCATCAACAGATATACTATGTATATAACCTGAATCAAAATTATCATTTTCATAGCCATCATATATCTTTAAAAGTAAGGTATTTGATGTACCATATCGTTGCAATGCTATACCATCTTGTCCTGTTCCATTTGACAATTCTATAATTCTTGCAAAATCATTAGTATTATCAAACCTAGCCCAAGCTGAGATAGTGAAGCCATTTGAAAAGTCTGTTGATATATCAGGTAAGTCTATATAGTCATCAACTCCATCAAACTTTGCCCCATGGTTTAAAACACCACCACCTAAAATTGTCCCATTAATATCTGTTGCATTGAAGTTTCCTATACTATCTATAACTTCACCTACTGTACCATCCCATGTACACTCATCAAAGTGGTAGTCAGCTATGAGAGTTATTGGTTTACAACTTTTTCCAGCATCATTAAATGTCCATCCATCATCAGTTTTGATATTTGTTCTTGCAGTTTCACCTAAACAATATGTTAAGTTCTTAGCACCAAATGTTAAATTATTTATTAGTTCTAGCTTATTCCATGCTATAAGTAGTTTATCGTAATTTGCTGTCGACATTTTAGTATTGTCTAGCATATATTCAAAATTTGATACATTTTTTACATCCCATGAGCTTAAATCTTGGTTGAAAGTGTAAGAGTTGTGAAACATATTCCTCATAGTTTGAACATTGCTAACATTCCAATCACTTAAATTTTGGTTAAAGTGGGTATTATTAAACATACCATCCATGTTTGTAACCTTAGATACATCCCACTTTCCTATAGGTTGATCAAAATAGTAACAGTAATTGAACATATTGTTCATATCAGTAACCCTACTAACATCCCAAGAACTAATATCTTGATTAAATTTTTTTGCACTAGCAAACATATTATTCATATCTTTAACATTGCTAACATCCCACTTGCTTATGTCTTGGTTAAAACTTCCTGCTTCTTTAAACATATTATTAATATCAGTGACTTTACTAACATTCCAATCTCCCATAGGTTGATTATATGATGTAGCAGATGAGAAC